>OX608073.1:217777843-217792843 GCA_951509635.1 Eupeodes luniger
TAATTAAAAATGTGCAGATACAAGGTACGATAAAAGAAACGGTTAACAGAATTTTTGACTGGATAGGAGCGCAAGCAAGGATAGAGGATGCTAGGGAGGTTGGAAGAAGATGATCAGGTAGGAAAGAAGGTATGATAGAGGTAAAGATGGAAACACTAGAGGGTAAATCTGAGGTGATGAGAAAGAAAGTGAACCTAAGAGGAAGGAAGGAGAGAATTAAAGAAGATTTAACATGGAAAGAAAGACGAATGCAGTGGCTGATTAGAGAGCGTGCAAAAGAAGAAAAGAGGAAAGGGAAGAGGGTTATTATAAGATATGGCAAACTGATAGTAAATGGAGAGATATGGGTTTGGGATGAAGAAAGAGAGGTCATAAAGAATAGGATGACTAGGGAGGGAGAACAGGAGATGAAGTTCCATGATTGAAGTAGAAATGTCGAAGAACAAAAAGGGGAAGAAAAAGTCTTAGAAGGGGAAGAAGAAATCGTTGAACCAACAGAGCCAAAAAACGTATAAGGGAAGAAGGGGAGGAAACAAGTAGAGATGAGTCAGACGATACATGGAAGATAGGCTTCTGGAATGTGGCGGGACTAGTAAATAAAGAAAAAGAGTTCTGGGAAGTTGTAGTGATGCTAGAAACGTGGGTGGAGGAGAAGAATTGGGAAAAATGGAAAATAAAACTGCCAAAATGGACGAGACAGGGGGCAAAAAAGAAAAACAAGAAGGGAAGAGCAATGGGAGGGATGATTATGGGAATTAGAGAAGAAATGGTGATGGGGGGTGACGAGAGTCAGGAACAGGAAGAAGGAATATTGAGCAGGAAAGTAAAAGCAGGGAAAGGCGAATGGGTTATAGTAGCAACGTACGTAAATGGTGACATAGATAAGATAGTTAGAAAGCTTAAGAAGATGGATGGAGAGGCAGTCAGAGGGAGAAAGAGTGATAATAGGGGGTGATTTTAATGCAAGAACAGGACTAGAGCGTGGCAGAGTGAGGGATATGGAAGATGAAGGAAGTGGGAGGAGGTCGAAAGATAAAAAAGTAAACGCCGAAGGAAAGAAGCTAACGCAGATGTTAGGAGAATTAGGGTGGGAGATATTTAACGGGAACATAGAAGGGGATGAGGAAGGAGAATTCACGTATACAGGAGGAAGGGGGGAAACAGTAATAGATTACATATGTATTGGGTGACGAGAAGACGAGAAGGGGGATAGGAAGGATGGAAGTAGCAGATAGAGTAGAGTCGGATCATCATCCTTTGGTGATCACAATGAAAAAAGGAAGAAAGAGAAAGAAAGTGAAAGCTAAAGAAGTCAAAAAACAAAAACGGGAAGATGGTCGGAGGAGATGAAACAGGAATTCGAGAGGAGAATGCTAGGAGTGAGGCTGGAGGAGGGGGGAGAAGAATCAGAAAAGAAGATAGGAGAGAGGATAAAGAGAGAGATTGAGAGAAGTGAAGTGGTAGGGTGAAGGAAAATGAAACCGAAAATGAGAGGATGGTGGGATGAAGAATGTAGGGAGAAAAAAGAAGAAATAAGAAAGGAGTTGAGGAGTTGGAGGAAGGGTAGCGGGATGAAGAAAAGATACAGGGAGAAAAAAAGAGAATATCATGCGATGATTGAGAGAAAGAAAAAGGAGGAGCAGGAGGAGATGATAAGAGAAATTGAAGAGGCTAATACTGAAAATCAAGTGTGGGAAATAATAAATAGAGACAGAAAGAAGAAAAAGAAGATGGGAGAAGGGATCGAAGAAGAAGAATGGAAAAGATATTTTATGAGGCTGATTGGAGGGGTGGAAGAAAGAGTAAGAATAGGAACAGAGGGAACAAGAAGAACGGAAAACGAGACTGAAATTAGTAAAGAAGAAATCAGAGAGGTGGTAAGAAAACTCAAAGAAGGAAAAGCAATGGGAATAGATGGTATACCAAATGAGGCGTGGGGATATGGAGGGGAACAAGCAAGCTAGTGGCATTGTTCATAGATTTAAAAGCAGCATTCGATTCAGTAGACAGGAAAATATTGATGGACGCGTTGGAGGAGAGAGGAGTGAGAAAAGGACTAAGGGAAAGAGTGGGGGAAGTCTACGAAGAAACGACGAGTAGGGTTAAATTGGCAGGAGTGATGGGGGAAAAATTTTGGACGGGAAAAGGAGTTAGGCAGGGATGCCCCGATGAGCTCAATTCTATTTAATTTGTAAACGGCGAATTTAGAAGAGGAACTGGGATAGGGAAGTTGGGGAGGAGTGAAAGTGAGGGGAAGAAGAATTTGCTCACTAGCATATGCAGATGATGTAGTGGTAATGGCGACATATGAAGAAGAGATGCAAAGTATGATAAGAAGACTGGAGAAGTACTTCGATAGGAAAAAACTGGAAGTAAACGTGGGAAAGACGAAAGTGATGAGATTCAGGAAAGGAGGAGGGAGAAACACAACAGTAGACTGGAGATGGAGGGGAAAGAATATAGAAGAAGTGAAAGAATTTAAATACCTATGGTATGTTTTCAAAAAGAATGGAGGGCAGGAGGCTCATATGAGGGACAGAGTAAAAAAGGCAGCAGCGGTAATGAAGGAGGCATGGGGGATTGGAAGAAGGAAATTCGAGAAGGAGTGGGAGCGGAAAATGTGGCTCTTCGACACCCTGGTGTGGACGGTGATGGGATATGGGGCGGAAGTATGGGGTTGGCAGGAGAGACAAGAAATGGAAAGGGTGCAAGAGAGGTACCTCAAATGGACGCTTGGGGTAGAATGGCAAACTCCAGGATACATGGTGAGAGAGGAAACAAAGAGAGATAAGATAATGATAAGAGCAGGGAAAAGGGCATGGAAGTATGAAGAGAAATTAGTAGATGGAAAAGGAAGCGAAATAGCAAGGGAATGTTTAGAGGAGATAAAAGAAAGACAGAGAGATGGACGGGGGAGAGGATCACGATGGAAACAAGTGAGAGAAGAAATGAAAGGAAGGGAGGGAAGAGAAGACAGTATGAACGGATATGAAGGATGGGAAAGAGAAGGAAGAAGAGAACAGGAGAAGGAAAGATGGGAGTCGATAAAAGACTCAAGATATAATAGGTGGTATAAAGAAGTAATTGCAGAGGGGATCCCACAGTATTTGAAAGCGGGATGGAAGACGGAAAGAACTAGAAGAATAGCAAGAGTCAGGCTAGGGAATGAGGTGAGAGAAAGATGGTACTGGAGGCGAGAAGAGGAGAGATTGTGCAGAGTGTGTGAGGGTGAGGAAGAGACGTGGGAACATATAATAGAAAGGTACAGGTCAGGAGGAGATGAAGGAAAGCCAATAGGGGAAATAATGGGAGAAATAATGGACGAAACAGGAAGGGGCGAAGAGTGGATAAAGCAACTAGAGGTGGTGAGTGATATGAAGTTGTAAATTATGTATTTATTTGAATATATAATTTTATGTATAGATCTTATTACTCTCTGACTCTCCTTTACATTAAGTTTATACTATGAGCCTCGGGTGTAGGTACCTTAGTTGTAAGTTTGAATTATGTAAGTCAGTGAGGTTTAGATCAAGGTACTGCAACATTAAGATTACGAATAAAACTTAAATTATAACGAAACGCGTGTTGTTTTTTTGAAAAAGAACATATTATTTGGCAACGAGGAGTAAAACGAATTAAAAGTGGATAAATTAGACATTAAAGTAAAAATTGATCTAGACAGTGACAGTAGTTCTGATCAATTCGACGATACTCACGAAAATTTCGATTTAGAACAAGTGAAACACGTGGATGCTTGCATCATGACGCAGTTCTTTGGGTCAATTGAATTTTTTTCTCCTGGTGATGATTTTGATAGCTATGCCGAACGGTTGGACCAATTGCTAGCTATTAACAAAATAGTGGATGATTCCCTGCAAGGGTCATTTTTAATCACACTTGTGGGGCCCGATACGTATAAAATTGTAAAGTCATTGGTAGCTCCTGCTGAACCTCACTCAAAAGGATACAAAGAATTAATTAAAGTTTTAAAGGCACACTTTAAGCCAAAAGCAAACATAATTGCCGAGAGATTCCAATTTCACAAAAGATTCCAACAAACCCATGAATCTATAGGGGACTACATTGTTGAGTTGAAAAACTTGGCCGAAAAATGTGACTTTAAAACATTCTTGGATGAGTCACTGCGAGACCAATTTGTTGTTGGTATAAAAGACGAATCAATACAACAAAAATTATTAAATGAATCATCGATGGATTTTGATAAAGCATGTCAAGTAGCAAAGTCTTTGGAGCTCACGAAAAATAACATGCAGCTACTCCATCCCGGTTCCATATGTCATATGGATTACCAAAACGCCAACAAGTTTCATCGCAGTCGTACACCGCAAAGAAAAAAAAACACAGTTACCAACCGAGAGATGATAAGAAGAGTTCTCCATCAGCTGTAAATAGAGCAAAGCAGAGTAACAACAGCAATTCGAACTTCCAATGTTTTAAGTGTGGACGCAACGGTCACTATGCCAGAAATTGCCGTTCACCCAGATCATCATCAACTGCACGCTCAGGGAGAGCAAGAAGTAATATGCAAAATTACCAAGCAAATTGTATAAGTATAGAAAATTTACAGTTAGGACATTTAAATCATATTTCTAATATTAATAATGCATGCAATTTAAATATAGAAATTAACAGTAGTTTAGTATATATGGAAGTTGACACTGGAGCATCTGCTTCAGTTATGAGCAGTTGTGATTTTTATAAGTTATTTTCACATTGCGGGTTGAGATCGGTTGAAAAAAAATTCCAGGTTCAAGTTTTTTATTGAACAATAATATTTACAATTTGACTTATAAACTATTTAAGACACTATGTTAATTATAAATTTGTTGGCACTTAGGGGGCCTAACCTTATACATTTTGGCTTAAAATTATAAAATATTGTTATTACATTGTATTTGTCAATCTTAATTTAGAAGTCGGTTGACTTGGGTGAACTCGGGGTGTTCCGTCCCGGTTGTCCAGTGGTGTGGTGTTGAAGGTGTGTGGCCCTAGCCACGATGGTGGACTGACCCTTGGTCAGCATAGAATGCAATAGCTTCCTCGTTGTCGATTGGTATTACTTCATCATCTAGGGTGTCCATTACGCTCAGATACCTCGGCTGAGGTAGTCGCTGTTGGGTCGTCATCCTTCTTATGAGTTGGTTCGGGTGGTTGGTTGTGTTTTCAACTAGCTTCTTTGCCGAGAGTAGAAGATATTTGTCCAGTGGCATTATTTTTGCTTCGGAGTAGAGATGCTCGTTCTTACAATACTTCTTGCGTCTTTGGTCGAAGAGGAGTCCGGTGCAGATCCTTAATATTTTTCTTTCGAAAACTTTGAGTTGTCCCATGGCTGTTTTGGATATGGTGTACCATACAGGGAAGCTGTAGCTGATGACTGGTCTCAGAAGAGTTTTGTAGATAAGGATCTTTGTCTGCTGGCTTAGTCCGGTTTTTTTCTTCATCAGCGGATAGAGCCGATGGAAGGCAAGGCTGGCTTTCTTGAGAACATTACGCGAGTGGGGGTTAAATTTCAACAATTCCTGAAAGTGGATACCTAGGTATTTCACGCTTCGTTTTGTCATCAGTGATGAACCATCTGGGAGCTTGAGGGCTATGTTCCTGGATTTCTTTGCTTGCTGGCTGCCTCCACGGTTGGTTGCTGGTCGTCTGAAGCAGATGAGTTCCGATTTGGATGTGTTGATTTTAATTCCCCACTTTTGGTAGAACTCGAACAGCTTATGGATGTGGACTTCTACTTTCTTCACTGCTATCACTGGTGACATCGATGACACGTAAGTCAATGAGTCATCGGCAAAGAGCAGGTTTTCGCAATTGACTGGGATTGGCTGGTCAGAGGTCATGATGTTGTACAGGAACGGTCCAAGCTTCGATCCTTGGGCTACTCCAGCTCTGATGCTCTTCATTGATGACTTATATTTCTCCACTTGGACAAAGAAGTTCCTGGAAGAAAGAAAAGAAAAAATGATTTTAATTAGATTTATAGGAAATCCTAGTAAGTGAAGTTTATGGATTAGGCCTTCAATCCATACGGTGTCGAATGCTTTTTCGACATCCAAAAGGCATCCGACGGTGACCCTATGCATGTTTAGAGCGACGGTGATGTCATGCTGGAACTTCAGGAGCGGATGAAGCGTGGAATGCTTTTCCCTAAAGCCAAACTGCATGTCCGGGATTGTAGAGTTGTCACAGCAAAACGTCTTGATTTTCCTTAGTACTATTTCTTCCAATAGTTTACTAATGTTGCTGAGGAGAGATATTGGCCTGTAGTTGGAGATGTTGTTTCTGGCACCTTTCTTGGGAATTGCAACGATTTTGGCATTTTTCCATTTTTGCGGGAAGTAGCTGTTGTTGACACAGTTGTTGAAGATGATCGTCAGAATGATAATAACTACGTGTGGGAGCCTTTTAATGATGAAGTTGGATACTCCATCCGGTCCAGCTGATTTTTTTGGTTTACAGTAGTTGATAATCTCGGCTATCTCCTCTGGGGTGCTAAGATTCGGGCAGTCAACTGGATCACTTGCAGGGTTGGTGTCACTGAATGTGGTAATATCCAGGCTCGGTGCCAAAGTGTGATGGATAGATTCCTCCACCTCCTCCAGGAAGACAGAGTCAGCTGGTGGATTAGGGACGAATTTACCTTCGAAATGGTCTGCAAATGCTTCAGCTTTGTCCTGTGCGGTTTTAGCTTCTCCATCGTTGGTGATAATCGTTTCTGGCATCAGTGCTTTTCTCCCAATCAGTCTGTTGATACTTTTGAAGGCGTCTGGTCCAGGTTTGATGGTGCGCAGTCTCTTTTCGAACTGATTGTTATTGTGTAGATTGATCGAATTTTTCAGCATAACGTTGACGCACTGTAACTCGCTCCGGACAGTCTGGTAGTTGTTGTTAACTGTATTCAACTCTCGCTGGTGAATTCTTTGGAGACGTTTCCTTAGGCGCTGCCTATGTGCGTACAGCTTTTGCACATATTCCGGAAGATTCTGGTATCTGTCCCTGGGTTTTATCGGCTGTTTTTGGTTGTCCACTGCGTTACTAATGGCCAGTTCCAGATTGTCGATGGCCGTGTCAATCTCGCTGTTGGATAAGTTCCTATTTTCGGGTGGGGGCGTTAAGCTGCTTTCGACGTCTCTGTGGAGTCGGCTGATGTCCAATTTTTTGTAGTTGATGCGGTGATCAGCTGGCTCCCTCGCTAAAAGGATGGGTTGCTGGAGTCTGATGCTAAGCTGAACAGCTTCGTGGTCCGAGTCACTGGGTACTATTGTGCAGATGTAATTGCGGATCTCTGGAAGTAAATGAACAAGGTTAGATGTACAAATGAAAAAATCAAGTGTTGAAGGAGTTCTAGGGAAAGTTGGTATTGGCTGTGAGATAACCACTAGTGAATGCTGTTGACTGTTGTTATCCAGCCAGTCCTTAATAGATTTGCCTTCGGGTGAAATGGAGGTATCCAGCCACAGGTGATGCCTTGCATTAAAGTCGCCGCCAATGATTCCGTATGTGCTTTTCTCCAGCATGCCGTTGAGGACGTGAAGATCATTATGAATACTTCTCATGCTGGAATTGCATTTGAAGTAAACACTGACGATGGTAAGGGTCTCATTGCTACCGAGTTTGATGGTAATTGCAGTAGCTTCACTGGTCTGGAGGCCTGTAATTTTGGTTTCGATGGTGTTTGGCACGATACTCGCTCTCACGTAAATTCACGTAAATGGCTGTGCCTCTACCTATCCCATCCATATCCTGTCGGTAAACCTTGAAGCCGATGATGTCGATGTTGTTTCGCTTTTTGACGTTGGTCTCACTGATAAGGGCGATGTCCGGGTTGTTGCTCTTCATGAAAAGGTTAAATGACGTCCTCTTTACCAGGCTGTATAATGAATTTACATTATACGTCAGGATGCGGAGCTTCTTTAGTTGCATAACTGGAAGATGAAGGTGGCCAGTGCCACGGACTTTTCTCCCTCGCTCAGTTGGCTGTAGTTATTTGGTACGGCACTTCGGGCTTTCTCCATGACGGACATCAGGTTCGATCCGAAGATTCGTTGTACCTCGCTGTTGAGGTTCATCGGTGCTGAAGTAGGTCCGGCTTGCTTGGTTTGTGTTGTTTTTGTAGCGATGTTCTTGGCTGGGGTCTTCGATTGTTGCTGTGGTTTGCTTGCTGGTGCTGGATTAGGAGTAGGGCCACTCCTGGCCATAGATGCGTAGCTGATTGTTGGACGGGTAATCAAGCATGCTGATTTCGAAACAAACTCCTTGTGAGCTTGTTTCTCGGCCAACATCTTATTTCTCTCTGTAAGGCGAGCTTTCAGCACTGGGCATCCTTTAAAGCTAGCTGGGTGTCCCTCCTTCTGGCAGTTGGCGCACCATACATCCATTCCGGAGTTCTCCTTACGCTTGCATTGGCCGGGTTCGTGGGTCTCCTTGCACTTGACGCAAACATAATTGCGTCCGCAGTTGGTGGCAACATGTCCAAAGCGTTGGCAGTTTCGGCACTGAACTATATCATTGCTCTTCAGTCGCTCCCAGTGGACTCTCTGGTTCATGATGAGTGTCTTAGTATAAACTTCACTGATATCGCAGGTTTTGGACAATTCAATTTGAACTGTGTCACTTTAATGACTGGGAGACCCTCAATCCACAGTTCATCCTCTACTTCGATGGCAGTGTAGGTGTGGTGGATTCCATTTAGCAGCAGGAGGTTCTTCCTGTCTTCCCTTGGCGTGAACGTGTTGTATTCGATCTTCATTGTCTGCAGGAATTTTTTGATGGACTCAAAGGATTCCCTGTTTCCAGCGTTGATAATTGTTGTTTTGGTGTTCCTGTTTTTGAAAGTTACACTGAGTTTCCTTCCTGTACAGTGTCTCCTAATTTCGGCAACACTCCCTGAAAAGCAGAAGATTGGCGGCATTCCTGGAGCCTTAGTAATGTTGTTGGCGGTGGTTGTTTTGTTGGTGGTGGTCTTGCTGGTGGTAGTTTTTGGTTGTTGGGGGAGAGTGGCTTCGGCGGCTGATGATGTTGTTGCTGCTTGGGGCTCAACTGGCGTTGGTGCTTTGGTTGAAGGTGTTGGGGTCTTCTTTGGAGTCTGAATTTCGTCAATTTGGGCTCGCTTGGTGGCGTTGTCGTTCTTTTTTGTTGTTTTCCTTGGCCTTTTCTTTCCGGGTTTTGGTGATTCAATGGGGTCATCTTCAGAGCTCGTTGTAGCACTTAGCTCTTCTTCAGTGGACGATTCCTCGCTGTTGCTGGTTGTACTATATTTGTCGCTGTCTTCGGCTTCGGCGTCCATATTTGTGTCTTCGTCATTGTTTGGGTTGGTGGTCATCGGTTGAACTGCCTGGATTATGGATGTAAATCTGGCGTTGTATTTTGGCTCGAGGTTGCTGGTAATGCTTTTCAGCAATGCTTGCAGTGAAGACAGTGCTTTATCCAGATTAAAAGGTTCCATTGCTGGATTAACCTTAATTCCAGTAAACGTTTTATTATTTGTTATCACGGATTAACTTGCACAACACTATTTTGAGAAAAACTATTGTTCCTCACTTAATCCACATTAATCCTTTTGGTTTTTGGGATAATCTTATTCCCTTTTGCAGGTCGCTGTTGGGCAGTAATCTCAGGTAGCCAGCAGGTACCTGTATTTTTGTCCTTTTTTTGCTTAGGGGTTGTTTTTATTTTAAATAAATTGTTCCGCTATGCGTGTGTCTTCCTTCGAGTGTGGTGACTGTCTGAAAAAAAAAAAAAAAAAAAAAAAAAAATTATGTTTGATTACAGGTGACAATGTTTGTGTTGAAGGTGTGTGTGATGTTCGAGTTAGAGATTTGCATGAAAATAAATATTTTTCGTTAGAGTTGGTTGTGGTGAAATCAAATACGAATTTCACACCATTACTCGGAAGATCGTGGTTGGATATTCTTGTGCCCAATTGGCGGGAACGGTTTATGAATATCAATAGATTGAACAGTGTTAAAGATTTGAGTTATTTCAAAAATAAATATAGTTCGGTATGTTCGAAAAGTCTGGATTGTGCTATAAAAGATTTGGAAGTGGATGTCATTTTAAAGGACAATGCAACACCCATATTTTTTAAGCCGTACACTATGCCGTTTAGTTTGCGAGAAGCTGTAGAGAAAGAGCTAGACCGTCTTGTTTCGGAAGGCATTTTGGTGGCAGTTTGCCATAGTAGGTGGGCATCACCCATCGTAGTTGTGCCTAAAATGCACAATAATTTGCGAATATGTATAGACTGTAAAGTTTCTGTTAATAAATTTGTTCAAACCGAACATTACCCATTACCTAAAATAGATGAAATATTTGTAGGCCTCAGTAATTGTGCTTATTTTTGTGTACTTGACTTATCAGGTGCATACCAACAGGTCAAAGTATCTGAAAAATCTCAAGAATATCTCACTATTAATACGCATAAGGGTCTGTATCGCTATACAAGACTTCCATTTGGGTTGAGCTCAGCTCCCGCTCTTTTTTAATCTATTATAGATCAAATTTTACAAGGAATACCGAAGGTATTTGGGTACTTAGATGATATACTCGTTGGAGGCGAGACTTTAGACGATTGTGAGAAGAAACTTGAAGAAGTTTTAAATAGACTTGACGCGTATCAGGTTAAAGTTAATGAAGGGAAGTGTAAGTTCTTCCAAGAAAAAGTTAAATATTTAGGACACGAAATATGCAAGGAAGGAATAAGACCAACAAAAGATAAAATGGATGCCATAAAATGTGCACCTCCACCCCACGATGTTACTAGTTTGAAGTCTTATTTAGGGTTATTAAATTTCTATGGAAAATTTATGCCGCTGCTTTCGTCTCAATTGAAACCGCTTTATGATCTTCTGCGTAAGAATTCAAAATTTGTTTGGACAAATGATTGTCAATTAGCGTTTCAAAAAAGTAAGGATTTACTTATGAATAATCAGCTGTTAGTGCACTTTGATGCAAAGAAACCAATTATTGTTTCATGTGACGCAAGTCCATACGGGATAGGGGCCGTCCTCTCACATATGATTGATGGCGAGGAACGCTCAATACTGTTTGCATCGTCTACTCTTAGTGACGCTGAAAAGAAATATTCCCAGCTTCACCGTGAAGCATTGACAATTGTTTATGCAGTTCGAAAATTTCACCGATATTTGTATGGCAATAAATTCATTTTGCTAAGCGATCATAAGCCTCTACGGGAAATTTTCGGACACAATAAACAAACGCCTGCAGTAGCAGCTGCGCGCTTACAGAGATGGGCAATTTTTCTAGGGCAATATTCTTATGAAATTAAGTACAAAAAGATAACAGAGCTTGGACATGCCGATGCCCTCTCTCGATTACCGTCTGTAGAGACTACAGGTGAAGAATCTGATATGATTTGCAATTTGAACGTCCATGGTTGTCTGTCCGATTTACCCATACAATTTGCTGATGTTATAACTGAAACGAAAAACGATACAAATTTGGTACAAGTGATGAAATATGTAATGGAGGGTTGGCCAAATAAAAAGTACAGTGATGAAATAGGTTTATATTTTAAACAGCGAATTTCATTGTCATGCGAAGATGGAACTTTATTTTACGGCTCGCGAGTAGTTATACCTTGTACAATGAGAAGAAAGGTTCTTGAGCTATTGCATGCGGGACATCCTGGTATAGTCCGATCTAAAATTCTTGCCCGCGGTCATCTGTGGTGGCCAAGCATAAATAAGGATATAGAAGACTATATAAGGACCTGTTCCGTATGTAATTTAACTCAAAGAAATTTAACTGATAAAAGCAAAATTGATTGGCCAAAAACATTTTATCCATATGAGCGGGTGCATATAGATTTTTTTAAACTAGAAGGAATAGATTTTGTTATTCTGGTTGACCATTACTCGAAATGGATAGATGCTGCAATAATGAAAAACACTAATGCTCAATCAGTTATAGAGCAACTATCTTGCTTGTTTGCAATTTATGGATTGCCACAACAGTTGGTTTCAGATAATGGTCCACCATTTGGCTCAGGGTTGTTCTTAAACTTTTGTGAAGCAAATGGCATAAAAGCTTTAAAAAGCCCACCTTACCACCCGGAATCTAATGGGCTCTGAAAAATCTCAAGAATATCTCACTATTAATACGCATAAGGGTCTGTATCGCTATACAAGACTTCCATTTGGGTTGAGCTCAGCTCCCGCTCTTTTTTAATCTATTATAGATCAAATTTTACAAGGAATACCGAAGGTATTTGGGTACTTAGATGATATACTCGTTGGAGGCGAGACTTTAGACGATTGTGAGAAGAAACTTGAAGAAGTTTTAAATAGACTTGACGCGTATCAGGTTAAAGTTAATGAAGGGAAGTGTAAGTTCTTCCAAGAAAAAGTTAAATATTTAGGACACGAAATATGCAAGGAAGGAATAAGACCAACAAAAGATAAAATGGATGCCATAAAATGTGCACCTCCACCCCACGATGTTACTAGTTTGAAGTCTTATTTAGGGTTATTAAATTTCTATGGAAAATTTATGCCGCTGCTTTCGTCTCAATTGAAACCGCTTTATGATCTTCTGCGTAAGAATTCAAAATTTGTTTGGACAAATGATTGTCAATTAGCGTTTCAAAAAAGTAAGGATTTACTTATGAATAATCAGCTGTTAGTGCACTTTGATGCAAAGAAACCAATTATTGTTTCATGTGACGCAAGTCCATACGGGATAGGGGCCGTCCTCTCACATATGATTGATGGCGAGGAACGCCCAATACTGTTTGCATCGTCTACTCTTAGTGACGCTGAAAAGAAATATTCCCAGCTTCACCGTGAAGCATTGACAATTGTTTATGCAGTTCGAAAATTTCACCGATATTTGTATGGCAATAAATTCATTTTGCTAAGCGATCATAAGCCTCTACGGGAAATTTTCGGACACAATAAACAAACGCCTGCAGTAGCAGCTGCGCGCTTACAGAGATGGGCAATTTTTCTAGGGCAATATTCTTATGAAATTAAGTACAAAAAGATAACAGAGCTTGGACATGCCGATGCCCTCTCTCGATTACCGTCTGTAGAGACTACAGGTGAAGAATCTGATATGATTTGCAATTTGAACGTCCATGGTTGTCTGTCCGATTTACCCATACAATTTGCTGATGTTATAACTGAAACGAAAAACGATACAAATTTGGTACAAGTGATGAAATATGTAATGGAGGGTTGGCCAAATAAAAAGTACAGTGATGAAATAGGTTTATATTTTAAACAGCGAATTTCATTGTCATGCGAAGATGGAACTTTATTTTACGGCTCGCGAGTAGTTATACCTTGTACAATGAGAAGAAAGGTTCTTGAGCTATTGCATGCGGGACATCCTGGTATAGTCCGATCTAAAATTCTTGCCCGCGGTCATCTGTGGTGGCCAAGCATAAATAAGGATATAGAAGACTATATAAGGACCTGTTCCGTATGTAATTTAACTCAAAGAAATTTAACTGATAAAAGCAAAATTGATTGGCCAAAAACATTTTATCCATATGAGCGGGTGTATATAGATTTTTTTAAACTAGAAGGAATAGATTTTGTTATTCTGGTTGACCATTACTCGAAATGGATAGATGCTGCAATAATGAAAAACACTAATGCTCAATCAGTTATAGAGCAACTATCTTGCTTGTTTGCAATTTATGGATTGCCACAACAGTTGGTTTCAGATAATGGTCCACCATTTGGCTCAGGGTTGTTCTTAAACTTTTGTGAAGCAAATGGCATAAAAGCTTTAAAAAGCCCACCTTACCACCCGAAATCTAATGGGCTCGCGGAAAGAGGTGTACAAACGATTAAAACTGTTTTAAAAAAATTTTGTGTAGAAAAACCACGTACGAAAGGTGAATTTCAGAGAGTCCTTAGCTCAGCATTATTTAATTATAGAAACACACCGACAACAACAACACTTAAAACGCCTTCTGATTTATTATTTACGTATAAACCAAGAACACTCTTAGACTTAATTAAACCGAAATGTGAAAATAGCCATAAAGAATGTAACAAAAATAAACAAAAAGAAAAAAAGGAAAATGTAAACTTAAACCAAAATTCTATAAAACCAAACATTAGAAAAAAAATTAACGAACATAAAGTAAATGAAATTGTATTGTATAAGTGTGAGTATAAAAATTATTTAAAATGGAAACCTGTAACAATTATAAAAAAATTAAGTTTGGTAAGATATCTAATAGAAAAAGAAGGAAGACAAATTCAAGCTCATGTAAATCAAATTAGGAAGTCAAATGCTAAAAGAGTAAGATTTTCAAGTTTCAAAAATTATTATAACCAACAGAGCGAGAGTCTTAATATAAATCATGAAGAAAAACAGAATGTAAATAAAAAGCAATGTGTTACAAGCAATCCTTTTCCAATATCTACTAGATTACGTTCAAAGGTAAATTTAGAGATTGATTGAATTATATACATACATATATGTATGTACCTATGTGTATTGTATATACATATATATTTATTTAACTATATACCTTATTTTTTATTTTTAATATGCATAATCATATTTTCTTATTAATCAATGTTCTTACATTACTTTATTTAAAAAAATAATTTGAATTACATAAATATAATATATTTTTTTTAAGATTTGAATTTGGCTAATTTAATTGAGGAAGGAGTTGATATGTAGTTGTAAATTATGTATTTATTTGAATATATAATTTTATGTATAGATCTTATTACTCTCTGACTCTCCTTTACATTAAGCTTATACTATGAGCCTCGGGTGTAGGTACCTGAGTTGTAAGTTTGAATTATGTAAGTCAGTGAGGTTTAGATCAAGGTACTGCAACATTAAAATTACGAATAAAACTTAAATTACAACGAAACGCGTGTTGTTTTTTTGAAAAAGAACATATTAGTGAGAAGAGATAGGGCGAGAGAGAGGGGCCAGGAGGAGGGAAGGTAAGGAGAAGGACAACTTGTAACCCTTAGGGGAATC
>OX608073.1:217795343-217800343 GCA_951509635.1 Eupeodes luniger
AAAGTACTATAAAAAAGGTCGGTTTTGTTGACTAACGTGGTTAAAAGTGGTTAATTTTTCGTCTAAAACATTGTATAAAAGATTACTTTTAGTACTCCAAGTGTTAAACTATGTAAAAGTTGCTAAATTTGAGCCCAACCAACGTGCAAAAAGTAAAATCATTAAAATCATTAGAACTATTCGCGAAAAAATTGTGCACAAAGAAATATAATAGGTAGTGCAAAAACATTGAACACTCTATTACCTATATACATTTTTCTCGCCGCGTTTCGGTTTCGTGAGTGCATGGTGTAGGTGAAGTGCTAAAAAACCTCGAGAGGAAGGAAAGACAACACCAGGAGAGAACCCAGTTGATGTCCAGAAAATACCAACCGCCCATCCAAGAGGAATTGGAACCAACCTACAGAACACCAGAGAAAAATTGTGGGAGATAAGTATATCTCTCACCAAGGTATGTGTGGTCTAAGTTTTACTCTAATGTGTGTTGCTTTTTCCAATTTAAATTAAATTCAATTTAAAACGCACCTTGGATATAAAACAGACCCTATAAATTAATTATATTGCTCATAAATAATATATTTATATAATTGAACAACATATTTCGATTTTTTGCCGTTTAAATAAAATAAAACACTTAAAATTTAAATAAATTTAAACCTACGAATTTATACAAAAAATACTCTTCATTCAAATTGTCTATCGATCTTCCGCTTATAGTATAGTGTTTTCGCTGGAAAAAATCATATACAATCCACAAAGAGTATACTTACGATCCACTTGTGTGTCCAATATACACACCCACGCACAATAGTTAAAATAATTAGAAGCTTTCGCTCTAAACTACTTTTTGCCGCCCCCGCCACCACCACACCATTGCTTAGTTCGTCGTTTTTCGCCTCATTTTGCTCGTTTACTCGTACTCTCGCTCGCTTCTTGCATTTGGTTGCAGAATACCTAATATTCAAATCAAAATCAATACACACTGCTTTCAGTGCATAGATCCTCATTTCGCCCACACATCATTCGCTCAAAGCTCATGGGAGCTTGTTTTCGTCGTCGTCGTCGCGGGAGATCTTGCTGCATGATCAATGCACTGAAGGAAAGCTTTTTTGGTTGATTGAATTTTTGTCGTCACATACCAAAAGTAAACAACTTTGATTTGAATTATTATTCTACATTCGCTTATTTAAATTACAACACATAACTTAAATAAAAATAATATCGCCTTATCGTCGTCGTAGGTATATAATATTACATCGATAATTATATACTTCTGCCGTATATCTACTATAACTTAATTCGCCGCTACCTACCGTGGGAAAGACAAATAAAATAAACATAGTTCCTGCTTAAAACTAGTTCATTTGGAATAGGGTTGCCTACTGCTATTTTAATTTTAATTCGAATAAAAATTAAAATAAGCTCTTTAGTTAAGAAATTGGGTTACATTTCTTTCGATTTTATCGTTGCTGTTTGAAAACATTTTTTTTTTATTGATTTCTGGTATTAATTCTACAATGGCAACCAAACCTACTCTTGATGAATTAAAACAACAACGGTCTTCTACCAAAGGAAGCATAACTCGTATAAAAAATATAGTGGAATCAACTACCAATACATTAACGTCAACTGAACTTGATTGTCGACTAGGAATTTTGGAATCTTACTTCAAACAAATTTTAGTTTACCAAACCCAAATAGAAGCCTTAGCCCCGACCGATACTTGTCGAGGTGAAATCGAAGATTTGTATATCACTGCTAAATCAAAAATTATTTCGCTTTTGGGATCTGGTAGGCGATGCAGTGTTGCAGATATAACGTTAAGTAGTGGCCCAACTTCAACTAGTCGTCTTCCAAAACAACGTCTACCTAGGTTTAGTGGAAAATACTCCGAATACAAAAATTTTATAAATTCATTCAACAATTTAGTCGAAAATGATTCAAGCTTATCTAAAATAGAAAAATTTAATTATTTGCTTTCGTGTTTAACCGATCAAGCACTTGGTACAGTAAAGGCTTTTCAAGTCACGGAAGCCAATTACACAAAAGCACTTCTTAGTTTGAAGGAGCGCTATGACAATGATTGCCTAATATTTTTGGAAAATATATCCGAATTAATTGAACTACCAAAGGTTACCAAATCATCTCCTACTTCATTAAGGACTTTAGTCGATAATATCTCTGCTTTATTTAGTTCTCTTCTTTCGATAGGGTCGTTTGAAAATATTTGTAACGCAATAATAATACACATTGCCATGTCGAAGGTCGATCCAGAAACGCAGTCCAAATGGGATGAACAGCTGGACTATAGCAAGTTACCTGAATGGAAAGAGTGTGCAGCCATTCTCAACAAACGATGCCAGTTCATGGAAGCTAGAGATAGCAAGCAGCTACGATCGGATTTCACTCACAAATCATTCAACAAACCAAAACCTACTTTTGTCAACCATCGTCGTCCTCAAACTTCACTTGCTGCTAATCAAAATTCTTGTATCTTTTGTCGGGACAATACTCATTCAATTACAGGCTGTAAAGGTTTCGCTGAGCTTTCAGTAATGGATCGTTATTTTAAAGTGAAAAAATTAGGGCTTTGCTTAAATTGTTTAGGAAAAGGTCACAATGTTTCGAAATGTCCGTCGACTTATAAATGCAAAAGTTGCAAACAATCCCATCATAGTCTTTTGCACAGGCCCCAAGCTACAGATAATAATACTAGTGTTGAAGTTTCACAAGGTTCATCGAATACAACAGCTGCAGCACATTCCGCATTGGAGAAGGAGCGTGTTCTCAACCAAGTCATTTTGGCAACCGCCTTAGTTCTCGTCAAGGACTCATCGGGTAGTTTTCAGTTGGGTAGAATTCTGCTGGATTCTGGTTCTCAAGTTAACTTTGTTAATGAGAAGTTTGCAAATTCGCTCTGTCTTAAAAAGCAAAGAAGGAACGTCGATATAGTGGGAATAGGGCATACAGAAACACAAACCAAGTTTCTAACTCAATCGACAATTCGCTCTAGATACAACAATTTCGAAATTTGTTTACAATTTTTAGTCGCACCCTCCATTACAGGGTATCAACCGGAAGCAGCACTTAACATAAACAACTGGAATCTTCCTACGAATTTGGACTTGGCAGATGAGAGTTTTAATCAGCCATCTCAGATAGATATGTTGGTAGGTGCTGAAGCATTCTTTGATTTGTTGGAAACAGGTCAAGTCAAATTAGGTGAAGGACTTCCACACTTGCAAAAAACTGCTTTAGGTTAGATAGTATCTGGTAGATACAAATCAAAAGTAATTGAATCGAATAGATCGTGCTTCGTCAATTCAAAAGATAGTTCTTTGGACAAATATTTAGAGAAGTTCTGGGAACTTGAAGAGATTCAGGGTCAACAGTCGAGGTGGTCTGAAGAGCAAACCACATGTGAGGAACACTTCAAGGACAACATCGAAGTTCTACCCAGCGGTCGGCTAATGGTTCAACTACCTCTCAAACGAGATCCCAACTGTCTTGGAGCTTCCTATGATATAGCCTTCAGAAGATATTTATCTCTGGAGCGTAGGTTGTCTAAAAATTCATCTTTGAAAACGGAGTACGTAGATTTCATGAAACAATATGAATCCTTAGGTCACATGTCAGTCGTACACAATCCCAATCTCGAAATCGCTCACTATTACTTGCCACATCAATGTGTAATTAGGCCTGAAAGCGTGTCTACAAAATTGCGCGTAGTATTTGACGCATCTTGCCGAACATCGTCACAAATATCCTTGAATGGAATACTTATGGTCGGTCCTACGATACAGGACGAACTTGTTATAATTTTGCTTCGTTTTAGACTTTATCGATATGCTCTAACAGCCGACATTGTCAAGATGTATCGACAAATCTTAGTACATCCATCGCATAGGAGGTTGCAGTTTATCTTATGGAGAGAAGATGCACACACTCCTATTAAAACATACCAGCTTAACACCATAACATATGGTACGTCATCAGCACCGTTTTTGGCAATTCGTTGCCTTCAGTATTTGGCCGATAAAAATCAAGAGCATTTAAGTCTCGGTGCTTCTGTTCTAAAGTCTGATTTTTACGTGGACGATATGTTGACTGGAGCAGACGACTTAGATACTCTAACCCAAAAACGAAACGAAGTCGTTTCCATTTTGAATTCAGCGGGATTAGAGCTTTCAAAATGGAATAGTAATCATTTTTCCTTAATCGAGGAAACAAAACAAAAAGAAATAAGATTAACTAAATCCAATCTCACTAGCACGTTAGGCATAGCTTGGAATCCTGTGGCTGATGAATTCAGTTTCTCTTACAAGCCAAATCGAACGTATACAACATACACTAAGAGATCCATTTTATCTCTTTCTTCGTCCCTTTTCGATCCAATGGGTTTGCTCAGCCCCATCATTATTCGAGCTAAGATCCTGCTACAACAGCTTTGGATTGATAAAATTGACTGGGATGCATCAATTCCACTAAACATCGACACTGAGTGGCGTCAATTTATGATCGATCTTCACTCTCTTCAAAATCTCTCTGTTCCTCGATTCGTGTTTGTAGAAAATAAAACAAGCTACCAAATACATGGCTTCGCCGACGCTTCTATGAAGGCATATGGTTGCTGTATATACCTGAGAAGCATCGATGCTTTCGGGTCAGTAGAAGTGAAGCTTTTAGTCGCCAAATCTAGAGTTGCGCCAGCTAAAAAGAAACAACTTCCGCGCTTAGAGCTTTGTGCAGCACATCTTTTATCCAAACTCTGGGTAAAAATTCAAAGAGTGATCGACAAAAACTTCTCGGAAGCATTCTTTTGGACTGATTCGGCAATTGTTTTGCACTGGATATCCACACACTCATCAAGGCTCAACACATTTGTTGGAAATAGGGTAGCAGAAATTCAGGAGACAACGAAGCAGGTGGTTTGGAAACATGTTCCAACAGTCCATAATCCTGCAGATGTCGTTTCCCGAGGATGCTCCGTAGAAGAGCTA
>OX608073.1:217805343-217815343 GCA_951509635.1 Eupeodes luniger
CGATGTGCTCTGCTCTGCGGTTGAATTCCAATAGAACGAATGCTTATTAAAAACAAGACGTACATGAACTTCTGCACCCATCATCTTTGCAGACGTATGCAAGTTGTTGTTGTTTGTGGATTTCATCTCGTTGAGAGCATTCTCGTTCTCATCATTCAGCACACCGTGGACCACGCATAATTTATAATTTATATAATAATAATTGAATGAACAAAAATATAGATTTATACATTATAGTTTAACTTCTCAATATAACATAGAATTTTAATTTTAATCTTAAACATTCCGCCCCCCCTGAACGAGTTTCAGGATATTGGCAATAAGGCTAATTTTGTAATGGGTCGAACAAATGTTCCCGATGATGTACGAACAGTGGCCACTCGTGCATGGTGATCTGCACCCAACGTTACCGAAAGTATTCGACCCATGACCCAAGTAGCTGGTGGTAGATTGGGTTCCTTAATAACCACCAAATCTCCAGGTTTGAAATTGATCTTTGGTTTTTGCCATTTGGGTCACTCTTGTAAGGTTGTGAGATACTCCGATTGCCAGCGTTTCCAAAAGCCTTGTACCATACTCTGAATATGATTCCAATGTGATAGGCGGTTGATTGGAGTGTCTGAATGACTCGGCTCGGGTATGACTGTCAAAGGTTCACCTATGAGGAAATGAGACGGGGTTAGTGGATTTAGATCTGAATCTGATTAAGAACATAAAGGACAAGAGTTTAAAATAGATTCAATCTGGGTTAACAAAGTATACATCTCTTCAAAAGTTAATATCGATTCGCCAACAACTCGTCGTAAATGTAATTTGACCGACTTCACTCCAGCCTCCCATAATCCACCAAAGTGTGGGGCAGAGGGTGGAATAAAGTGCCAGTTTATGCCGTCTTTAGCCAAGGTGGAAGTTATGAGATCGTTATGCGCTTGGTTTAGGCACAACTTATGCATCTCCGTTAAACATCGGCGGGCTCCGTGAAAATTCGTCCCGTTGTCACTGTAGATGTTAGCACATTTTCCGCGGCGTGATGTAAATCGTCGAAGAGCTGCGATGAAAGCATCCGTAGTCAGATCACTGACGAGCTCTAAATGGATGGCTTTCGTAGCCATACAGATGAACAGAGCAAAATAGGCTTTTGAAGTCTTAGCCTTCCGGCATCGGGACAATCTTATGGTGAAGGGACCCGCATAATCACATCCTGTGTTTGAAAACGGGCGACTGGGTGTGATGCGGCATTTTGGAAGATCACCCATGATCTGTTGACTGGTTGCTTTGCGTTGCATAAAACAACTCTTGCAACGATCCACGATTTTTCGAATGAGATTGCGGCTACCCATTATCCAATATTGCTGTCTAACAAAGACAAACGTTTGAGATTGTCCTGCATGGAGATAACGTTCGTGAATATCTGTAATTATAAGCTTAGAAATCGGGTTAGTTTTAGGTAAAATAATAGGGTGTTTTATGTTGAATGATACTGTTGATTGTTTTATGCGCCCACCTACACGAAGCAGACCCACATTGTCAATGAATGGTGAATATTTTAGTAATTTTGATTTTGCTGGTAGTTGGTGATGAAGTCGCAAATGTTGAATGTCATCTTGGAAGGCGGTATTTTGGACGAATAACAATAATGAGTGTTTTGCCTTTTGGATCTCCTCGAATTTAAGGCCATCGAAAAAATGGGTTCTGGTCTGATTCAAATTTAAAGTGTACCTTCTGATGTATGCAATCACTCGTAGAAGACGATACCAAGACGAGAATTTTTCTACAAGTTCGTGAAAGACATGTCCATCAAACGACGTGACGAGTGCATGCCTTCCAACGTTCTTTTCTTCACGTTTAATTGCGTCCGAATCCATTGTAGTTACACAAAGGTTTGATTTTGGCCAAGCATCTTCAGACTCAGACAGCCAAGGTGGACCGGTCCACCAAAGATGGTGATTGAAGAGTGTTGAGGGTGTTATACCGCGCGACGCACAATCAGCAGGATTTGATTCGGATCGTACATGATGCCAATAACTTCTCGGCAGAGTTTCTAAAATTAAGGCCGTCCTATTAGCGACAAATGTTGTCCATCTACGTGGTGGTGATGCCAGCCAATGCAGCACGATTTCCGAATCGCACCTTGCCATCGTTTTATGAATTTTTACGTTAAACGATGATTTTACCGAAGTTATCAACCGAGATAACAATAACGCACCACAAAGTTCCAAACGAGGAATAGACACTGGTTTTAAAGGGCAACTTTAGTCTTACTTGCTACGATGTTTACATTTACGATTCCATCGGAAGACCTGGTAACAGCGTACACGACGGCGGCACAGGCTGATGAAGACGCATCGCAAAATCCATGGAGTTCAACAGTTGCATCAAACAAGAATACATTACGTGGGACACGAACCTTTTCAAAACACGATAGTTGTTCGCGATAGGTCAACCATGTTTCCGAGAGTTCAGAGGGAAGGGGATCATCCCAGCTTAAATTGAATTGAGCACCCACAGTTTTTGAAAAAGCATTTTAAAAAGTACTACCGAAGGGGACAAAAAACCTAATGGGTCAAAGATACTGGATATTTCGGAAAGTAATGTTCTCCTTGTTATTACAGGTCGCGATTTGAGATTAGAAAGCCGAAAAGAATACATGTCTGACGCAGGATTCCAGTACATCCCTAACACTTTCACGGATCGTTCTGGATCTACAAATGAGTAATCACAATCTTCACGATTTTTGGTAGCTAGTAGCGCCCAGCAATTAGAACTCCATTTTCGGAGCTGTAACTGGGATTCTGACAATAATGATACAAGTTCCGTTTGTAAATCTAATAAGGTTTTGATTGAATTTGAACCGGTCATGACGTCATCAACGTAGACGTCGTGAAGTAAAACCCGAGCTGCGTTTGGGTATCTGGATTTATAGTCTGTAGCGAGTTGTTGAAGAACACGAACCGATAAAAAGGGAGCCGACGCCGCACAGTGGGGAAACAGCGGAAAAAACCTATGTTTATCAAATTAGGATTTTAAAAAATTCAAAAACATTTTCGCAAAGCAAAAAGGATGGAGAATCCGAAAATAGATTTAAAAAAAAAAAAAAAAAATTGTAGCGGATATTTCCGATTAAAGTTGAAAAACAAGGAAATTTGGCAAAAATAAGAGTAGTTTTGAATTGCTTATTTTCTGAAAGTTTTGTACCTTTTAAAATGTTTTTTTTTGTAAATATGTTTGAAAAAGAACATGGCAAATACAATCAGAGGTTTTTTTTGAAATTTGAAATTGTATAGTATTTTTTTTTTTACGAAAAACTGTTTTTTTAAAGGTTTTTTAAATTCAAATAATGTTTTGACTGTTAGCGCTGTTTGGCGCTGTAAGCAAATTAATTGCGTTTGAAAGTCTTGGGTCTCAGCTATTTTTTCCAAAAAAAATCACACCCGAAGACGTCCGAATTCTGATTTTATAGCCATTTGAATATAAAAAGTCAGCTTAAAATAATGAGAGTTTCGCTGGTAGATAAAAAGAGTGCGTTTGATGATACAACGGTTTTTAAATATTTTTTGGAACGTTGAATCAGAATTCGAATTCTGATTCGAAACTTCTTTTCACTACCTACCCCAGACAAAAAAAATGTTCCAATTTTATGGTAAATGTGAAGGAATTTTAAACTTTTTTTTTAACAGGTGGAGAGCAAAGTGGGTTCGAGTCCCAGATAAGTAGGCAGTGTTGTATACATACATTATATATGAACATACATATATACATACATACATAAGTACAAAGATTGACCTTGAATTTACATCACTACTAATTTCAAAGTCAAGGTTTTGTCTGTTTACTTAACTGTTGTAGAAAAAAATTAACCGTTTATTTGAAAGCAAAGAAAAACTTTAAAATTTGTACATTAAAATTATTTGTTACAATCGAATAAAGTTGCTTTGCCAAGATGGCTGTTTTGTTTTCAATCTCTCGATCTATCTTAGTTGACTTGATATTGAAAAAAGAAGAATCTTTTGAACAGTTTTTAAAAACAAGGCATACAAATTTAACAAAAATAGAAACGGACTTAATTTTAAAAAAATATAAACAAAATTTTTTGTCGAAATTTAATACGCGGTATCGTGAATCTACTTTCAATAAAAGTGTTTTCTTTAAAAAAAAACAGGGATTGGATAGAAGGTAAGTTTGATGTTAAGAACTCTACCGATATTTCTATTGAGGAACCCCGTGTTAATTTTGGTGGAAGACCAATGAAAGACTTCGAAGAATGCTGCCATCGGAGCAAAAGAAGCAAGATAAGAAAACTTCAAGACAATGTGCCTCAAGCATTAATTGATGCAGCAGCATCATCATCACCGTCAACGTCATCTTTTGACCCAGATGCTGCTCTAGCCTTAACTGTCCAGGCAAAACTAACTAAAGAACAGTATGAAGTAATCCGGAAAGCATGTAAAGAAATTGGGCACGATATCTACCCTTCGTACAAGAAGGTTACAGAAGCCAAAAAAAAATGCTACCCAAATAACTCCACAGCAAATGAAACATCTGCCTGTGTCCCACTGCAAGATCTTTTAGATCACACCTGCAGTAGAATTTTAAAAACTTTGGATGAAAAATTAACCGTCAATCGACACCGACATCTTGTTCTCCAGACCAAATGGGGATGTGATGGAGCAAGTGGGCAAAGCAGATATATGCAAAATTATGGAGTTTCCGAGGAAGGTGTTTCTGATGAACACATATTTTTGACATCCCTTGTGCCTCTTAAGCTCGTCGAAGAAGAAAAGGAAGACATTTAATGGAAAAATCCGCGACCATCTTCAACCCGTTACTGCCGCGCGATTAGATTTTCATTTTCAAACGAGACTCCTGAAGAAGTCAGGAAGGAAAGAGATCGTGTTGAGAATGAAATTAAAAATCTTCGAGCCACAGAAATAGAGCATAATGGTTTTCGAACTAAAATAACACACGTATTATATTTTACAATGATAGACGGAAAAACTGTGCAAATTGTTACAAATACTTCTGCAAGTAGCAATTGTACAATTTGTGGTGCAAGGCCATCGGAAATGAACAACATTTCAAGTTTGCAGTTGAAGCCGACAAATAATGATTCACTAAAGTTTGGAATGTCGACCTTGCATGCAAGAATACGCTTCATGGAGTATATCCTGCACCTTTCCTATAATCTTCCGTTTAAAGCTTGGAGAATAACCCCACAAACTGCAGAATTAAAAAAAAATACAAAAACTCGTATACAGAACGAATTTCGGCAAAAAATGGGACTGCTTGTTGATGTTGTTAAACAAGGGTGTGGAACAAGAAACTCCGGTAATACTTCAAGACGTTTTTTTGATAACCCATCTCTCACATCTGAAATTACCAAAATTGATGAAAATTTAATAAGGCGTTTGGCGACTATTTTGGAGGTTATTTGTTGTAATCACTATATCGATGCAGGAAAGTTTCAAGAATACTCTATTGAAACTGCGAATATTGCTGTTAAGTTATATCCTTGGTATTACTTACCAGCAAGTGTTCATAAGATTCTTTTACACGGAAAGGAAATTATAGAATCTTGTGAAATTCCCATTGGTACCTTGTCAGAGGAGGCCCAAGAGAGCCGAAATAAGGATTACAGATATTTTCGATCCAACAATAGCAGGAAAATTTCAAGGACGGCTACAAACGAAGATGTCCTGCATATGTTCCTTATATCGTCAGATCCCTATATTTCATTTTTAAGGCCTGAGCCGAAGTCCAAAAATTATTTGATGAGTGAGGAAGCTAAACACTTATTAATATAATTATGAAAAAAACTCTAAATTCTTTGAGAAAGATTTCTTCAAAAATGGCCCTTTTGAGGGCCCCAAATATTAAATAAAAGATATATAAACAAGATTTCAATTCAATGAAAAAAAAACACAAAATACTTTTTCCAAAAAAAAATATGTTTTTAAAATAAATTAAAATAATCTTAATATTTTTTTCAATGTTGGATTTTAGAAAAAACATGTTTTGGTCAAAAGCCATTTCCTCTTCTTGTGGGTGTGGCAGTGAGCGGTTATTTTTAGAGTTGATTCTACTTGCTTTAATCAATCTTCTCTGAAAATTTCATGAAAATCAATTCAGTGGTTCAGATTTTATGGAGTTTTTTCCGGTTCCCCATACAAGGTGCCCCACTGTGCGCCGCCGTTCCATAAGTAACCGTTTTAAGGCGATAATGCTCAATAGGTTTTTTTCTTGTCGTCCCTCCAAACTATTCGCTGATAGTCTCTATCGTTTTATGTACCCAGATCTGTCGAAACATTTTGACGATATCCGCGGTAAACACAAATCTATGTTGACGGAATCTTAAACATACACCGAACAAATCACGTTGTATGGATGGACCGATAAGTAGTTGGCTATTTAACGAATTTCCATTAATGTCTTTAGCCGAACCATCGAATACAACGCGAAGCTTTGTAGTCGAGCTATCTGGCTTTAGCACGGAGTGGTGAGGCAAATAAAATTGGCACGACCGGTTTTTATCGATTTCCGAACTAGGAATCAGTTCCATATGACCTAAGTCAAGATATTCATTCATAAATGAAACATATTGTCGGTGTAACTCAGGATTATTCGTAAATCGTCGTTCCATAGCATAAAGACGCGAAACTGCGGACTGAAGGGTACCTTCAAACTTGGGTACCTGATTCTTAAATGGAAGTGAAACAACGTATTTCCCATCTAACGCGCGACCGAATGTTCCTTGAAAATGCTTTTCAGCGGGATCGTTAAGACTAACAGGAGAATCGTGAGAAGATACTTCTTCCAACTCCCAAAATTTTTGAAGAAGATAATCCACGTCACAGGTTGAGTGGAACGAAGATAATGCTGAACCAACATCATTCGACTCATTGAGTTCTCCCCTTATAACCCAACCGAATGTCGTATTCTGAGCAATGGGTCTTCCCTCAGGGCCAATAACTTGTTCAGGTTTCAATATCGACCAAGCCTTATCGGCACCAAGAATAATATCAATAGGACCCGATATGTTAAAGTATGGATCTGCGAGATTCAAATGGCAAAGATAATCCCAATTTGAGATTTGAAACGAATTTGACGGTAAATTGGACGTCAATCTTGTCAAGCAAAACGCATCGATAGACAGCAAAGTCGAATCATAACGTGACATCAAGTTCAAGGACACACGTCCTTTGGTTTGGCCTGCTTCTATTGAACCTAAGCCTAAAACAGGAACTCGAGCATGTTTTCGTCGAAGTCCAAGATTTTGAACACATGACTCTGACACAAATGTAGATTGAGATCCTGTGTCTAATAAAATACGAACATCGATGAATTGATTTTGACAATTTTTAATTTTAGCTAAGATCGTTGGCAGCACTGTTTGCTTTAAAGCGATTGATTCACGACAGTGGTTATTAACCAACTGCCCAATTGAAGAACGATTCAAAATTTCCGGAGTTTGACCTTGGCCTGTAACTAACAATGATGACGACGACGATGACGACGGCACCGACGACGACGAAGACGATTTATTAGATGAAGATGCGGGTGTACCATTAGCTGCATCATCTTGATGAACTAAATAATGGTGTCGAGCCTTGCATATACGACAGCGAAAATTTGAATTGCATTTACTTATACTATGACCTGGTCGCAGGCAGCTGAAACAGATCGAGTTGGTTTTTGTAAATTCTCTTCGCGATGGAATATCTAAGTCAAGGAATTGAGAGCATTGATACAAATTATGATTTGTTTTACACAACGGGCATTGTGAACGTTTGTCCGATGGCTTTGCTACTAAGGCTCGAACAGCACCTGTCGACTTTCCACGAGTTGCTATAGGTGTGCGGTTCAACGTCTGACAAGATTCTAACGCGTAGCACCTTAACTCAAGAAATTCAATGAACTCAGTTATAGATTGATCTTCCCGACAGCCAACTTCTTCTGCCCACGCCTGTTTCGTATCACTATCGAGTTTTCCTAGTAAAATATAAATTAACCAAGGGTCCCGATGGTTCTTGGATAATGCACTTAAACCTCGAATTACTTCATCAGCACCATCTGTTAATTTTCGAAGTAATTGTACGTTTGGCGAGTTAATAGACGGAAGAGACATAAATGTTTGGATAAATGATTGAACGATCAAATGTCCGCGATCAAAACGTTTTTCTAACCTATCCCAAGCTTCCGTATAATTAGCTTCAGAAACTTTTATATGCTGTATGACGTCAGCAGCTGTTCCACTCAAAAATGATTTTAAATATTGAAATTTGTGAGTGGAAGATAGATTTTCTTTTATATCAACCGTGGCCAAAAACAAATCACGAAAGGATGGCCAGTCCTTATATTCACCGGAAAACTTCGGAATGACGATTGGCGGTAGTCGAACCTTTGTGGGATCTTTGGACGTAGAGCCTAAAGTTTTTAAAAGTTCGCTATGATCATTTGCAAGACGTTCAAACATAGAATTGTTATTATTATTATCACCGCCTTTAGCAGTTCTTTCGCGAATCGCACGATTTAATCCCGCATGAGCCAGAAAGTATTTTTCCTCGTAACTACTGAAGTCAAGATTAAATGCATCTAGATCTTCATTTTCCTCCATGTGCTGGAGGCATTCATAGTGCAAACTAGTAAACTCCGACCATGCTTCGACAACTCTCTTTAATCGGATTTCTAACATATCTATTGTTGTCGATTCATCAATTAACATTATGAACTCCGCCGCACGAGTTAAAGTGGCTTTTGCAATACCACGTTTTTGTTTCAAAGCATTCATATTTCACAAATAATAATATAATATAATGAGTTCCAAGGTGAAATATATGTATAAAGAAAACGAAGGAATGCGTTAAAATTGCATAAACAAAAGTTCAACACGAGATCTCAGAGGGCATTAATAATATGTATATATTTAAATACATATATAAACCCATATAAAGAGTTCTTTCTAAACCACGAGGTTTCGTCTTTAAAGAAACAAAAATATTTTACTGCCAGTAAAAATGTTCTTTTAACTTTATAGACACACACGACTATTTGCCTATCAATTAATTAAGTAATTGGTTCACATTAATATTCGGCTTATCGAAGGACCATGAAAAGGTTTCATATAAACCTTATGCGCAGAAGCAGACCACACCGGACATACACAGCAGATACAAAAAAAAAGTTAGAAATTTTCTGCTTAACGTTATAATTATTATTTTTAATTCTATTAAATAACACACAAAAAATGATTACCTTGAGTTTTGGTCCACGATGTGCTCTGCTCTGCGGTTGAATTCCAATAGAACGAATGCTTATTAAAAACAAGACGTGCATGAACTTCTGCACCTATCATCTTTGCAGACGTATGCAAGTTGTTGTTGTTTGTGGATTTCATCTCGTTGAGAGCATTCTCGTTCTCATCATTCAGCAAACCGTGGACCACGCATAATTTAAAATTTATATAATAATAATTGAATGAACAAAAATATAGATTTATACATTATAGTTTAACTTCTCAATATAACATAGAATTTTAATTTTAATCTTAAACAATCTCCATGGGGTATATTGACTACAAAAATGCTTTTGATAGTCTTCCGCACTCCTATTTGTTGGAAATTCTCCGCACCTACAAGATTGATGGAAGAGTTATCCGTTTTATGGAGGTGGCCATGAACAAATGGAACATAAAACTTCACCTTGGACCAAATGTGAGCTCACCTATACCTATAAGATGTGGAATTTTCCAGGGAGATGCGTTCAGCCCACTTTGGTTCTGCCTTGGCATGAATCCGCTGAGTAAAATCCTTGGAAGGCTTAACATTGGGTACAATTTGAAAGCAGAAACTGGAAATCTTCTTATCAACCATCTCTTATACGTTGATGATCTGAAACTCTTCGCGAGCAACAAAGAGAAACTTTATAGGATGATAGAACATGTGAAACGGTTCAGTGATGATATAGGGATGGAGTTTGGCATCGATAAGTGTAAGACCATCTATAT
>OX608073.1:217820343-217825343 GCA_951509635.1 Eupeodes luniger
AATAATAATAATAATAATAATAATAATAATAATAATAATAATAATAATAATAATAATAATAATAATAGGGTAGGGTGGGGCAGATTCCACAGATTTTCAGTAAATTCCTTATAACTTTTTTAAAAATGCATTTTTGAACGAGATTTTTGTTTTATTTAAAACTTTAACAATTTTACTCAAGGAATTCACAAAGCTTGAAGACTTTACTCAAACCTAAGAGTTTAAAAAAGATATGTTAAAGAACTACTTCAAAATGTCGAAAGTGCCCCGTAGGTGGGGCACTTTCGTCGTACTCGTGGGGCACATTCGACGCACATATATAGATGACACAGAATGTAGAACAAAAAAAAATTTGTTTGCTCGGTTATCGCACATTTTTTTGTATTTATTTAAATAAATCAATCTCATATCTAAAAACATAAAAGTTAAATAAGGTACTTCAGAAATTAACTTTAAATTAAAATTAAAATCACATTCATCTTTTATACGAATATACATACGCAGTATGTATCAAATAAGATCACAAAGTATCAATAACTTTTCGGTGAGAGTATTGAATAATTTTTTTATAGTAAACTCCGGTAAAAAGTAATTTATTGAACGTTGTACAGGTTCATGTCAACATTTTTGAAAAAAAATTAGATTAGAATATCTTGATGATCCAGCTGGGTGTTCTGGCAACGGCAGCTTCAACTCTATATCACTTCTGAAGACAAGGGATATATCTTCAAAGAGGGGCTTAAAAAATTGCCAACTGTTCAGTTTTTTACGGAAAAAAATCTACATAAAAATGAAACTCGTTCTCGTTTTCAAATCGAGTTATCTGACCAACATAATATTTGGCAATTCGAGCGTCACACTTGACCAAAACATAGTCGCCAATGTTAAGTTTAGTGTCGCGCTTAATTTTATAATCCCTTATATTTGATTCTTCTAAATCAGAAACTTCATCTTCTGAAACTGGTCCAACAGACTTATCTGAATCTGCAACACTAAACTCATCCGAATCGCTTGTATCTACGCTTTCAGCTTTTTTTTTAATTTTTTTTTTCGATTTTTGTAATCTTCTTTTTCTTACATGATTTTTTTTCTTCTTGTTTACGCTTTAGTTCAATGATTCTGTTCTTTTCAGGGGTCTCAGTGTAGACTCTGGATTTTCCTTTATTTATTCTATTTATGGATTTTGGTGGGGGAATTGTTGGAACTGGCCTTATCTCATGGGGAGTGATTTGAACCGTTCTTATCTCTTGGCGAGTGCTTTGAATGTCTTCTTGTATAATTGGTGGTTCATTTTGGTGTTCAGAAGGAACTGTAGCCGTGCAATATTCAGTCTTGAGCAGAACACCTTTTAAAGTAATCCACGAGTTCACGCTTCTGATATTTGGAAAACACTTGTTGGGTCGTATATTTGGAGTTGAATGTTGAACTGTGGTGGGAATCACTGGACTCGGTATTTGGATTCAGTTTCTTAAGTCTGGAAATAAGTGTCGTACGTTTCAAGTCATATTTCCGAGCCGCTGACGTGGGTGTTTCTGTTTTGCTTAAAATTTCTTCCAGAGCAGTTTTAAGCTTTGTTTCATCGATATCGCAGCGATCAGTATTCTTCTTATATGAGCGAACCATTGTAAAAAAAAAATTACAGAAATAACATGAGGCACATTCGACTATTGTCGTAAGTGCCCCACGTGCTATCGTCGAAAGTGCCCCTTAGTTTTTTTTTTAAATTACATTTTTTTGAAAACTTCTAAACATAAATTAAAGAAAATAAACCCACATTTACTTTTGATAATACACTACAACTTGAATTGGACACCTTTTAAATTCCGTTATTACAAAATAAAATATCGCTTACCTCGTGTCTGAGCAAAGTTACACAAAATCACTTGAATATGAAAAAAATACTCTAGACACCACAGCAGTCGAAAGAGAACTGTAAAAATACGTATATGATAGGAGAGAACAATGTGACCAACAATACCATTAAAATTTTGATTTAAAAATCAACTCTCTTCTCACAATTGTAAAAGTCGAATGTGCCCCACCGTCGAAAGTGCCCCACCCTACCCTAATAATAATAATAATAATAATAATAATAATAATAATAATAATAATAATAATAATAATAATAATAATAATAATACCCCTGCGGGTAAGGGGTTAGAATATTACCGAGGTAAGGCATGCCTGTCGTAAGAGGCGACTAAAATCCAAATCAGATCCGTGAACAAACTCTGTACTGACGCGCCTGTGATCCCACCGTCAAAATGGCCTAGTATGCTGGCAACAACGTTAAAATGCATACCTGAAGGAAACAGTAAACCATACCTCTATGCGAACAGGTATAAAACAGTGCATAAAACCCATAACTAACTATGGAGAAAAACTATGAATACACAAAACCAGCACGAATCAAACCGAGTAGGGATATCTACTCAAACGTCGGCAGTATCCGCGACTACCGGCGGCGTGGGCTCGGCTCCGGAAGGAGATGAGTCGCCAGCGGAACCCTAACCTTCAAACATAGCCCAATCAATAGTTAATACTCACCAGTTAACAACACCCGCATCGAGTGTTTTGACGAACACAAGTTCTTCAACCACAAATGCGGGACAGCCAAGGCAACGCATCCAATGGTCAACAGAAATGAATAAATCCGTGATGCGATGCTACTACATTTCAACCAAAATTGAATCGGAACTTCACACTTACAGAACTGATATGAGAAATCTGTTCTTAATTGAGTATCCGCAATACAACCGCCTGACTGAACAAAACCTAGCTGATCGAAGAAGAGCTATTATCTCCAGAAAGCTTCTTAGCGAGTACGAGTTAAATGCACTTAAGCAAGCAGTAGCTCTTCACCTAAACAGAACATCAGAGCATTCTACGCAGGAAGAAGCACAAAACAATAACCCTGAGCAGGTTGAAAGCCTTCCGTCACCTCCAACAGTGAATGAAAATAACCAAGGTTCAACGCCAATTGAAAACTCGCACGAAGAACCCAGTGACAGTACAGTCCTTAGAACCTTAAATGAGCACTTCATAGGTGCTCTAGCGAAGTATGAAAACATCAACCCACTAGATAGAGGAACTATACCAAAGTTGAATTCATCTAGGCAAATAGAACGACTCACCAACATGCTTAACAACAGGATTCTTCCACAACATGTGACAGACAAAATCAGATTCGAAAAACTACACCTGCTTCTTTATGCATCCGCAGTCGCTGTCGCTAATGCCCTAGGAAAGAAGGTAAATCACACCCAACAAATAACATCTGCAAGGATTCCAAAAATGCCATACTGGGAGAGACGTCTACAAAATAAGATTAATAGGCTGAGAGCAGACATGGGTAGACTCGTTGCGTTTTTGGCTGGGTGTAGATCCAAAAAGATCAAAAACCAAATAAAAGCTCTACGACCTCCAGCACAATACTTCCCACCAAGGGCGGATCCAGACTTTTCATCAGGGGGGGGTCACACACTAAGATGACTTTTAAATCACCGCTTAAAAATGTTCTCTAATGTTTTGTAAAGGAGGCTAACAAAATGTAATAATTGCTAAAATGACAACTTTAGTTATCAAATTATTTTAGAACGCTGTTGTTCAGCAAGGTTTGGTCTAACTAATTAATTTGGATGACTCCCTTTATATGTATGAAAGCATTCCAAGATTCCAACAATTTTCCAAATATGCCATATTTAAGAGCTAAAACACAATAGTTTAGAGGGTTTTTGGTGCATTTCACGCAGAAAGCTTTTATATCAATAGATATGAAACGTTTATTATGTTTTTCACTTAGCCATTAGTTTAACAAAAGTCTCACTTGATTTTTTGGGACATTTGTATTATTGAAATTCGTGTTTAAATCTCAGTTCTAGAGCATCCAAAGCAAATTCACTTCAAAAGTAGATATAGTTAATTTTTTAAGATCTTTTGAGATCTCTTGTATTCAATAGAAAACCAATTTTGAAAGTAATAAAATGCACGACTGGGGCGCTAGAACTTGCTTATTTCTTCCAAAAAGTCTGTTTAAAAATATTTCCTATATTTTAAGATTTAAAAATGTACCTGCAAAATAAGTTTTTCTTGAAAATTTAAATGCCATTTTATTTGTCAAAATTTAAATGCCATTTTATTTGTCAAAAAATCTAGATTAACTTATTTTTTTTTTTGAAAATCATTTTAAATTTTAAATTTAGTCTTAAAAATATTTTTGGTAAGCACTAAATAAAGAGCTTATAAATATATGTTTGTACATTTTACATTTAAATTTCGTCAAAAAATGTTGTCCCCTTTCTGAGATATCGAGGCTTGTAAACAAAATTAGTATTTTTTTTTAAATAAAAAAAATACAATTTTTATCATAAAAAATAATCATCAATTTGATCATTGACAAGAGGTTGCACAGAAAGAGAAGAATTTTGAAATCGGTCCATTAGTTCTTGAGAAAACTTAAAAACAAAATAAAGGTGGTTTGAGGGTTACCCTTCTGGAGCAATACGAAAATATGTTTTTCTTGTAGAAAGAAGCCAAATTAAGAACACAAAATTTAGAGAAATTTTTAGAAAAATCACATGTTTGAAAAAAAAAATTTTGTGGGGACTGCTGTTATTTTTCGTATTAATAAAATGAAAAAAACGTCTTACACTAATCGGCTGAAAATCTTAATTTCAATCAACACAATTGTTTGGACTGTAGGGGCCAGGAAAGACAGACAGACGGAAGGAATCGGGGTACCCACTTTTTCGAGATCTCCACCGTCGTAATGTCATATTTGATTAAAAGCTCTAGTTTGAAATTGTTTACTAATGCAAAACTTGCTATATAGTTCCTATATGTCGCAAGTAAAAATCACTTCAATAATGACTATTTACATATGTGTGTCAAAAAAATGTAATAATAAAATTGAAGGCTAGTTTAAGGAATTAAAAGGCAACTTAATATAAAATTGATGATCTCTTATTCAAGGTTTCTTTTTAAGAACCTGAATATTTGCT
>OX608073.1:217835343-218042843 GCA_951509635.1 Eupeodes luniger
ATACATATTTAAAAAATTCAGAATTTCACTGCCAGGGGACTGACGAGGTTACATAGTAGTGATAAAATACACAGTTTTGAAAGTATAATGCAATTTACAAAAAAATAGTAAAAATCTCTTAGGATTTAATAATGGCACATGTCTTTTAAAAGTATTAAAATCACTTAGTAACAATTAAAAATAATTATTAATATGTATTTAATACTGGGAGAAAACTATATCAGTTTTCAAAACAGACTTTTGACATTTAACGTAACGTTATTCACTTATCTTTTACTACTTTTACATAGTTTTACTAAATATTTCTAAGTAATCAACAAACAATATACACAAAATGTAACAATATTCATCTTAAAAGTACTAATGATCATGAAATGAAGAAAATAACAATATGCCTGACACAGGACTGACGGCAACGGACTGACCACTGACGAAAAAGACAGAATTTGAGATTATAATCAGGACTAATGTTTTTTTTTGTAATTTCGAATATCAACAAACTACATTTTAACAAATCAAAGTGTAATAAAAATAAACTTTAGATTAACAAAAAAATAACTACCCACCATATAGGACGGACATGTTGACTGGCTTAGCACGTGTATAGACAACAAACATAACTCAAACTGTGGTACAGTTATGGTGGCCGTTAAATTGTGCGACCCGCAACTAACTTTATTACCAACATTAAAATTCAAGGTGGGATTTGACGTTGAGTCGGCGATATTTCGCACTAATTTCAAATTTAAATAATACACAACGGACTGACGAATGAAACTGAACACAAAATTTCTTATTTTTTTAAATAAAGTGGAGAACATTGCATTATGAAAGTTGTAGTATATACTATTTAACTATATACATCACAGATAGTAGTAATAAATTGATAAGTTTTCTCAAATCAATGATAATGTTTAATAGACACTAGACAGTCACTAAATTGTTGGTTTTCGGGGTTGTGACATGCCAAAGGACTGATGTTTTAAGAACTAATTGTATTTTTTTTAATAATTTGTATTCAAAATGAAGAACTGAAACTGGGTGACTAAATAAAGGTCTTTGCATTGTTTTAAAATAAATTGTAATTTCAATAAAATATAATAAGACTTTGGATATCTGTGGCAGTATGACAGAGTAGCTTAAGTCGACATAAGTGTTTTATCCGTTAATTAACTGTTAACACTCTACAGATAGAAACCTACAAATCTCTTTTACTCCCATTTTAAAATCATTCTCCTGAGCAAAAATATTGTTGATTTCCTAACCACTTATGTTTCAATGACTACAGATAATGCTTTCAACAGAATATCTTATGTCAACAAATTTCCTTATGTCTAAAAAATTCAAATTTTAAATTTCAACAGAAAATCTTATGTCGAAGTAAGCCGTGCGATTTTTTTAACTTAATATTTCCCTTTACCTTTTTCATAAAACTTATGTTGACTTAAGTTGTTTTGTAAAATTGTTTTTTGGGTTTTACACACACTTAGGTTAACGTAAGTTTTTCTGTCGAAACTAAGAAAATAGAAATTGAAAAAACTAAAGTTTAAAAGAAGAACTTATGTAAACATATGTAAGATTTTCTGTTGAAAAATAAGTTTCAAATAACCGTAACCTATGTCAACATAAGTTTGTTTTGTTCGCTGCATATCAGTTTGCTTCATCGACTTAAGCGGGAATGTTGTGTTGTTAGACTCAAAGATATAAGATAAGTGTTTTTATTGAAAGAATACGTTTTTCACATTGAAGTGCTCCGTGTTTAATACTACTAATTTTAATTGTGTGTTTAATTTTTATACAATATTCCTAGTTACGTGAACTTATTAACGTAGTTACTAGAAAAAAAAAATAGAATGGAACGTGCAAGAAAAATGTTATCAATGGCATTAAAAAAACAAAGCCAGCTTTTTGACAATGCTGCGGAACCATCTATAAGTGACGAAAATGGTGCAAATCTTTTAAATGGTAAGGCATTATTACTAGAAATTAAATTATAAAATAGGAAAGTGAAATCATTAACTTTTTACATGTAAATAAAGTGCCAGACATGTCGGAGAATCCAGATTTTCAGAGCACAGAATATGAAGGGAATATTGGTGACAAAAATGCTGGTGTCTTAACGGAGGTTGAAGAAGAAACATTAAAAGATTTTGATGATGATGACTCAATGTGTGATCCTGATTTTGTGCCGTCTATTTTTGATAATGTTAGTGACAAATCTGACATTTCATTAGAAACAAAAAACGCTGGTAGTCAGTTGGAACATAACCTATTATTTGGAGACTTTGAATCCACACGTTCAGAAAATGAAGACGGACATAATGGAAACAATGCAAAACAATCGAAAAAGATGCGCAAGGAAAAAAGAAACACAGGTAAAAGTTACATATCCACAGCTGGGAAAGTTGTAAAAGAACGAACTATACGGAAATTGGATAACTGTCGTAATAAGTGCAAGAAAAAAATAACGTTTGAAAATCAGCAGCTTATTTTTAAAAAATACTGGGAACTTGGTTCTTATGAGTTAAGACAAGCTTTCGCTTCGGGGTTGATTGTGATTGAGGATACAAAGTTTGAACGAAAAGAAAAGAGCCTCACTAATCCGAGAAAAAGGAAGCACACCAATAAATATTTTCTGGAAATATGTGGTGAAAGGGTTTCAGTATGCCGAAAATGTTTTAGATACAAGGTAAGGTGGGGTAAGTGCATATTCGGGGTAAATGCATACTCTGCCCAACAAAGCTACAGTTTAATTGGAAAAAAAATTTAATTTATGAACAGGGACGTTAAATATATTTTCTTTATAAAAGAAGAAAGTTGGCAGCAATGAAAAATGTTTTTGTTTACATATTTTGACATTTCGAAATCAGTTTGTTTTTAGTTGCCGGCAAAGTCGGGTGTGGGAGAAGTTAACTCCGCTGGTTTTTATATTTTAAGGAAATAAATAAAAAGAAGTGGTAAGTGTATTGTTTAAATGTTGTTTATAATAAGCATGTATTCAATTTTGGTGATTTACCGATATAGATACGTTTTTGGCCTTGGTATGCACTTGCCCCTTCAAATTACTATGAAGGGGGAAGTGCATAACTGAAGCCCGGAGTAAGTGCATTTTTGAATATGCACTTACCCCAGTATTATTACATCAGAGTAGTTTTGATTTAATGTATAATTTATTCGAACTTTTACAGACCAAAATGAGAAATTATAAACGAAAAACAACAAGAGGTATGTCTTATTCCAAATCAGCATTGATAGAAGCAGTCGCTAAGGTAAAAAGTGGCCAAATGACAAGCTACCGTGCCAGCATTATATACAAAATTCCAAAGAATACAATTATCTGCCACGTAAAAGGCAATAGAGGAGTTGAAAGTAGGACACATGGTCGACCTTGCGCTCTTCCTTTTTTCGAAGAAGAAAAATTGGCAACAGGACTGAAAACATTGGGAAAATGGGGTTTTGGTTTTATTTAATTAATAAAGATATTGTTCCAAATCGGGCCAGTCACTTTTTTGAGTACATAATAAGATACATACATATTTAAAAAATTCAGAATTTCACTGCCAGGGGACTGACGAGGTTACATAGTAGTGATAAAATACACAGTTTTGAAAGTATAATGCAATTTACAAAAAAATAGTAAAAATCTCTTAGGATTTAATAATGGCACATGTCTTTTAAAAGTATTAAAATCACTTAGTAACAATTAAAAATAATTATTAATATGTATTTAATACTGGGAGAAAACTATATCAGTTTTCAAAACAGACTTTTGACATTTAACGTAACGTTATTCACTTATCTTTTACTACTTTTACATAGTTTTACTAAATATTTCTAAGTAATCAACAAACAATATACACAAAATGTAACAATATTCATCTTAAAAGTACTAATGATCATGAAATGAAGAAAATAACAATATGCCTGACACAGGACTGACGGCAACGGACTGACCACTGACGAAAAAGACAGAATTTGAGATTATAATCAGGACTAATGTTTTTTTTTGTAATTTCGAATATCAACAAACTACATTTTAACAAATCAAAGTGTAATAAAAATAAACTTTAGATTAACAAAAAAATAACTACCCACCATATAGGACGGATATGTTGACTGGCTTAGCACGTGTATAGACAACAAACATAACTCAAACTGTGGTACAGTTATGGTGGCCGTTAAATTGTGCGACCCGCAACTAACTTTATTACCAACATTAAAATTCAAGGTGGGATTTGACGTTGAGTCGGCGATATTTCGCACTAATTTCAAATTTAAATAATACACAACGGACTGACGAATGAAACTGAACACAAAATTTCTTATTTTTTTAAATAAAGTGGAGAACATTGCATTATGAAAGTTGTAGTATATACTATTTAACTATATACATCACAGATAGTAGTAATAAATTGATAAGTTTTCTCAAATCAATGATAATGTTTAATAGACACTAGACAGTCACTAAATTGTTGGTTTTCGGGGTTGTGACATGCCAAAGGACTGATGTTTTAAGAACTAATTGTATTTTTTTTAATAATTTGTATTCAAAATGAAGAACTGAAACTGGGTGACTAAATAAAGGTCTTTGCATTGTTTTAAAATAAATTGTAATTTCAATAAAATATAATAAGACTTTGGATATCTGTGGCAGTATGACAGAGTAGCTTAAGTCGACATAAGTGTTTTATCCGTTAATTAACTGTTAACACTCTACAGATAGAAACCTACAATTCTCTTTTACTCCCATTTTAAAATCATTCTCCTGAGCAAAAATATTGTTGATTTCCTAACCACTTATGTTTCAATGACTACAGATAATGCTTTCAACAGAATATCTTATGTCAACAAATTTCCTTATGTCTAAAAAATTCAAATTTTAAATTTCAACAGAAAATCTTATGTCGAAGTAAGCCGTGCGATTTTTTTAACTTAATATTTCCCTTTACCTTTTTCATAAAACTTATGTTGACTTAAGTTGTTTTGTAAAATTGTTTTTTGGGTTTTACACACACTTAGGTTAACGTAAGTTTTTCTGTCGAAACTAAGAAAATAGAAATTGAAAAAACTAAAGTTTAAAAGAAGAACTTATGTAAACATATGTAAGATTTTCTGTTGAAAAATAAGTTTCAAATAACCGTAACCTATGTCAACATAAGTTTGTTTTGTTCGCTGCATATCAGTTTGCTTCATCGACTTAAGCGGGAATGTTGTGTTGTTAGACTCAAAGATATAAGATAAGTGTTTTTATTGAAAGAATACGTTTTTCACATTGAAGTGCTCCGTGTTTAATACTACTAATTTTAATTGTGTGTTTAATTTTTATACAATATTCCTAGTTACGTGAACTTATTAACGTAGTTACTAGAAAAAAAAAAATAGAATGGAACGTGCAAGAAAAATGTTATCAATGGCATTAAAAAAACAAAGCCAGCTTTTTGACAATGCTGCGGAACCATCTATAAGTGACGAAAATGGTGCAAATCTTTTAAATGGTAAGGCATTATTACTAGAAATTAAATTATAAAATAGGAAAGTGAAATCATTAACTTTTTACATGTAAATAAAGTGCCAGACATGTCGGAGAATCCAGATTTTCAGAGCACAGAATATGAAGGGAATATTGGTGACAAAAATGCTGGTGTCTTAACGGAGGTTGAAGAAGAAACATTAAAAGATTTTGATGATGATGACTCAATGTGTGATCCTGATTTTGTGCCGTCTATTTTTGATAATGTTAGTGACAAATCTGACATTTCATTAGAAACAAAAAACGCTGGTAGTCAGTTGGAACATAACCTATTATTTGGAGACTTTGAATCCACACGTTCAGAAAATGAAGACGGACATAATGGAAACAATGCAAAACAATCGAAAAAGATGCGCAAGGAAAAAAGAAACACAGGTAAAAGTTACATATCCACAGCTGGGAAAGTTGTAAAAGAACGAACTATACGGAAATTGGATAACTGTCGTAATAAGTGCAAGAAAAAAATAACGTTTGAAAATCAGCAGCTTATTTTTAAAAAATACTGGGAACTTGGTTCTTATGAGTTAAGACAAGCTTTCGCTTCGGGGTTGATTGTGATTGAGGATACAAAGTTTGAACGAAAAGAAAAGAGCCTCACTAATCCGAGAAAAAGGAAGCACACCAATAAATATTTTCTGGAAATATGTGGTGAAAGGGTTTCAGTATGCCGAAAATGTTTTAGATACAAGGTAAGGTGGGGTAAGTGCATATTCGGGGTAAATGCATACTCTGCCCAACAAAGCTACAGTTTAATTGGAAAAAAAATTTAATTTATGAACAGGGACGTTAAATATATTTTCTTTATAAAAGAAGAAAGTTGGCAGCAATGAAAAATGTTTTTGTTTACATATTTTGACATTTCGAAATCAGTTTGTTTTTAGTTGCCGGCAAAGTCGGGTGTGGGAGAAGTTAACTCCGCTGGTTTTTATATTTTAAGGAAATAAATAAAAAGAAGTGGTAAGTGTATTGTTTAAATGTTGTTTATAATAAGCATGTATTCAATTTTGGTGATTTACCGATATAGATACGTTTTTGGCCTTGGTATGCACTTGCCCCTTCAAATTACTATGAAGGGGGAAGTGCATAACTGAAGCCCGGAGTAAGTGCATTTTTGAATATGCACTTACCCCAGTATTATTACATCAGAGTAGTTTTGATTTAATGTATAATTTATTCGAACTTTTACAGACCAAAATGAGAAATTATAAACGAAAAACAACAAGAGGTATGTCTTATTCCAAATCAGCATTGATAGAAGCAGTCGCTAAGGTAAAAAGTGGCCAAATGACAAGCTACCGTGCCAGCATCATATACAAAATTCCAAAGAATACAATTATCTGCCACGTAAAAGGCAATAGAGGAGTTGAAAGTAGGACACATGGTCGACCTTGCGCTCCTCCTTTTTTCGAAGAAGAAAAATTGGCAACAGGACTGAAAACATTGGGAAAATGGGGTTTTGGTTTATCCCGCAAAGAAGTTTTGGAATTGGTAGGACAATTCGTTCGAGGTAATAACTTGCTGACTAATTTTAGAAATGGAACACCAGGCGAAGACTGGCCCCAGTCGGTAGTCGGGGGGGTGTTAAACCCCAAAACCCCCACCTGCGTTCGCCCCTGATGGAGGCAGATATCTTTAAAAACTATTTTGAAAAAAGTTTCTTGTCAGCTATCGGGCCAGAGCGTACAGTTTTGCTTGTATACGACGGCCACTCCACGCATTTAACCATTAATCTCATTCAAACTGCCCTTTCTGCAAATGTTACTATACTAAAACTTCCCCCACATTCAAGTCATTTGCTGCAACCACTGGACTTAGCAGTTTTCAAATCCCTAAAATGTAATTGGGATGAAAAATTAGTGACCTGGACCAGGAAATATGTCGGTAAGAGATTGCATAAAAGCATTTGTTCTAAAACAATTGGAGAGTTATGGATGGAAACTGAACCTGGAGTGATTGTCAATGGATTTAAAAAGGCTGGCATAATTCCTTTTAAAACAGATGTAATCGGAAAAGAACATTTTAACCCAAAAGCTCTGTCACGATGGAATCGTTTACAGGGACATACAATTGATGGTGAGTAAATTCCTTCTTCTACAAACCTTAATAATCCTAAAATAATTTTATATTTTAGATAACACGACGTCTTCTTCTTCCGCTAGGTACCGTAGTTTTTGCTGATGTTTCATCATCGCAACTTGTTCCTTCAAATATCAGGGTTTCATCTTCATCTTTACCTTCTGTAGCAACCCCAACGTCAAAAGCGAATGCGTCGCCTGGAAGAAATTCTTCATTCTCTACGTTAGATCCATTATCTTTTGATCTCACTAAGCAATCTAAATCAGAAAGACCAACTTTTGAGTCTTTGTTATTGGACAGGTCAGGCAATAGCTTTAGTCCTAAATCATCAAAAAAAGGGTTGCTGTTGGTTCAGAAGTCATTACATCGTCTGAGGTTGTGAAACGAATTCAGGATGGAATACTTGCCAGACCACCACTTTAATCGAAGAAGAAGCCAAAAAAGATCAAACGAAATGTAGCAGAGGTTGATACTGACACTGAATCGGATCATACTATAGAAAATGATAGCAACGATGGAAATATGTAGAGTGATTTTATTTGCTCGAGCGATGAAATCGAAAGCAATGCAAAAGAAGATGTTCTTAAACCAGGTAAAGAAGGAAAAACAAACGATTGGGTGTTGGTGCAATTTGTTAACCGGAAAAGCAAGAAATATTATGCTGGTCAGATATTATATAATATGTATAAATGATGCTGATGAAGTTAAAGTCAAATTTGTACGGCTACACAAACAAGGAACAAGTTCAACTATTTTCGTTTGTCATATAATAGAGGACATAACAGATGTCCCCAAAGAAGACATTATCGTTGTTTTGCCAAATCCGACTCTTGGACGTCGTGGTTTCATCGAGTTCAATGTTTTATTGACAACATTCAAGGTCTTATATTAATTTTGCTATTTTCAAGATATATTTATGACTTCTAGTATTGGAAGTCAAAAAGACAACAACATTGAATTCTATAATATTTTTATCTTAGTATTAAGCTAGTGTTACGTCTACCGAGACCGTGTAGTAAATACAACTTGTAGCTGTGAATTTGAGACTGTTTTTGTTTTTTTTTTACTAGTTTCATTTTTAAGGGCTTGAAGCCGTGTGAAAAAGTTTGTAACTTTTGAATAAATAAAGATATCTTTAAACTAAAAACTTTTTTTAATAAACGAAATACTCCTTATTTATTATCCTTAACAGCAAATAATTCATGCAACAAACAAAAAAGTTTTCCTCAATGGTATGCACTTACCCCAAATCAGGGGGAAAGTGCATACCATGGGTCTTTTTTTTGTTTTTTATTTATAAAAAATTTAAACGGTTTTGAAAAAACAATAAATTATCTTTTAAACTAACCGTAATAAATAAAGCTTCAAGGCAACACCATCAGTTAGTATCGATTTTATGAACTGAGTTTTTGACATGGGTTTAAAGCTGAACTTTTGATTTGATACCCCACCTTACCTCACCCTGTCTGAATCGGAACAATTCATCAAAACTGTAGTTAAGAAAAAGTTAGAGGGGTTTGGATCTTTTTCAAATGGTGATATGCGTGGAAAGCACCCTGGTCCTAAGAAATTGTCACCGGAAAAAGAAAATGAGATAACTGCATTTATAAAAAGCTTCCCGTCCTACGAATCACATTACACTAGGCGGGATACCTATAAAAGATACTTGTCAAGCGATTTATCTGTTGCAGAATTATTTCGGCTCTATTCTGAAAAGTATGAGCCAGTTTCGCTTTCAAAGTTTTCCAAGATTTTCAACACACTAAATCTAAAATTTAAAAAGCCTAAATTAGATACTTGTCATAAGTGTGAAGTTTTTAAAATGAAAATTGATATTGCTTCTGAGGACGAACGTGATAATCTTAGAAAGGAACGAGACAATCACCATCTTGAAGCTGACTTGGCGTATAAATCGAAAGCGGCAGACAAATTGAAAGCTGATAACTCTACGTTTATAAAAGTTCTTACATTTGATTTACAACATTGCCTTCCAACACCGTTTTTAAGATATTCGGTTTCTTTTTATAAACGACCACTGTGGACATATAATTTAACAGTTCATGACTGTAAGACGGGATAGCCAATATGTTATATGTGGCATGAAGCTATAGGAAATCGTGGTGGAAATGAGATCGCCTCATGTGTGTTTAACCACCTTCAAAACCTTCCATCTGAGACTAGACATGTTATCCTATATAGCGATTGTTGTCCAGGACAAAATAAAAATTCATATATTGCTTCAATGTTTGCGACTTTCTTACAACTCGAAAACAATGTGGAAACCATTGATCACAAATTTCTAATTCCTGGCCATACGCACATGGAGTGCGACGTCGATCATGCCCTAATCGAAAAAAAGAAAAAATTAACAACTGTCAAAATACACCATCCCCGTGATTGGTATCAGTTTGTAAGGACAGTGGGCGTAAAACACAAATTTGATGTAAAGGAAATAAATCAAGATGATATTTTTAGTTTGTCGGGCATTTCCAAAGAAAAATTTATGTGGCGCAAGGTGGACAGTGACGGGCAGAAATTTTGTTGATGTAAAGTGCGGATGAGGTTCACGAAAGATTTTGGTATGGTTTTTTTTAAAACTTCACTCAACGAAACCGAAGAGTTTAGAGTGCTTAATATCAGACGCCGCCGTGGTTTCCAGTCGATCAAAATTACAGGTTTTCAGAAATGCTATTCTTCACCTCTGGAAATTAACGAAAAGAAAAAGAATGATTTATTGGATATGCTGCCATTGATAGACAATATTTACTATCCTTTTTATAACAACCTAAACACAAATAAAAAGGAAGACTATCATCCAGATTTAACCGAAGGTGAAGATGAGAATTAAAATTTATCAAAAATGCTGATATATTTTTTTAGATGTTAAATTTAAGTTGAATAAATGAATTTCGTACGATTTAGTTTCTATTACTGCTTTTTTTAAACCATTACTATTAGTTATTTAAATAAAAACTTTAACTTTAAGCTTTAAATGAATTTTGTACGATTTATGTTCCTTTCATTGTTTTAATTAACCATTAATATTAAAAATAATCAAAAATAAAAATTATCAAAAAATACCCTATGTCTATTTATTTAAAAAACTGGAATCCGACATAAAATCTTAAGTCAACTTAAGGTTTCTTTATTTATTTGTGTAAATGTGACAGAGAAGCTTATGTTACTTAAGACAAGCATTATTTGAAAATTGGTTTTTACAGAAGAACCTAAGTTTAAAAACACAATTTTTTCTACTTCGCGCTCAATATTTTTTATCAAAAATAACATAAATCATGATGTATTTATTTTATTTAATGATTCGACTTTACAAAGAACAATATCCACCATAAATACAACTTTTAGACAAAAATGTAAATTTCTCAAAACAACTTTTTTTAACATAAGCTACTCTGTCATACTGCCACAGATATATTGGTTGATGGCATCGAGTTACTCAACTTTTGTATAATCACCCATATGTTTTCAATCAATTTCTTATGGAATTTAGAAAACAAAAGGTTATATAAAACTAAAAGGAAGAAATATCGAGCCCTGTAATAAAGTAAAACAATTAGTTGAAAACTTCATTCTTTTTGGAACATAAAATAAATTAAATACAATTTTTTAAAAAGAAGTAAGCCTGTTCATCTCTCTGGAAACAGCAAGGAAAGCTCAAAAGCTTGTTAAGGTCAATGATATATTAAAACATAAGGGTCTTTACTAATATTAAAAGCACAAACACTTGTATGAAGGCATTTAAAGATGTATGAATGTATGTTACTCTTTCTCACCAAATTTACTAAACGGATTTTAAAGTAACCATACAATTCTAAAGGGTGTCCCATAAATACTTGTCCAAACTGTATATGGTGAAGGTTCAATTGATTACCTATCAGAATTTGGTAACTTGTCTGTACCGTATCATAACAGTTATCGGGCAAAGGTTTTTTAAATGAAATTTTCAAAAACAAGTCCCGACCGGTAGGTACCCGTCCTGCCTGAAACACCCTCAAATTCGCTATCGGTGAATACATGTGAGTGGTGGAAAAAAGGCAAAATTGGCGATTGGGCTACGAAAACAACTTATGGAATTTTTGTGAAATACGATGGGATGGGCCGGGCAAAAAGAGGATGAAAAATGCGATATTTACTGTGGTGACTGCTACCGAGAAAACTAACAGCGCTTATTTGGATGCGGCTTTGTCATTGGAGCCAGACTTAGGCAAGAAGTCTTGAGATATAGGTGCATCAACGAGCGCTCTATGACCATCGGCATCAAGGCTAAATTCGGCAACATTAGCCTGATATGCGCGCACGCCCCCACAGAAGATAAGGATGACAACACCAATGATATGTTTTTCGAGCTCTTAGACAAAACATATGAGCAGTGTCCTAGCAACGATATTAAAATTGTCCTAGGCGATCTTAATGCCAAGCTAGGAAGCGAAGACATCTTTGGTGGAATAATCGGGAAAAACAGCCTGCACGACAACACTTCCGACAACGGATTCAGACTCATAGATTTTGCTGCAGGGCGAAACGTTATGGTAGCCAGTACGCGTTTTCCACACCTCAACACGCACAAAGGAACTTGGAGATCTCCAGATAAATCTACCGTCAAGCAGATTTACCATATTGCTATTGACGCCAGACACGCTTCCAGCATCATGGATGTCCGAACTTTCCGAGGAGCTAACATCGACTCGAACCACTACCTCGTTGTAGCCAAGGTAGCACTTCGGGTTTCCAGACCCAAGGCAAAACACGGATATGCTGGGAGAAGGTACAACGTCGAACGGCTACAACCGCAAGAGATCGCCAAATCCTTCTCCGATCGGGTTACAAGTAACCTCTCTCAAAGTTCTGTGCCGCCAAAACAATGTATCGAAAACCAGTGGCAACATTGCCAAGATGCAATCAGATAAGCCGCCTCTGATGTACTGGGTTTCAAGAAACCACCAACAAGGAACTATTGATGAGGAATGTTGGCAGGTAAATACAGCCAAACAACAGGCACGCAAAGCGGCGCGGCGTTGCATAAAAGGACGAGAGCTGCTCATGAGCTCTATGAGTAGAAGAAGCGAGAGGAACACTGACTTCTCAGAAGGAAAAAGAGAGAGCATGAGAAGCGTGCGGTCGAAGATGTTGAGAGGTTTGAAAGCAGGATTGAAGTTCGAAAACTTTATGAACAGGTGAAACGAAATTCACAGGTACATAAACCTAGAACCGAAGGCTGCAAAGACAAAAGTGGAAACATCATAGTGGAACCGCAGTCAATGCTGAGGATATGGAAGTACCACTTCTGCGGACTGTATAACGGCGACGACGAACCGAATTCCGCTGTCAGTCAGGATGATTTATTCAACATAGACGACGAAAGCCAGCAGATGGCTTGAATGCCGAGCTCTTTAAAGTAGCTGGAGATAAGTTGGTTAGGAGCATGCACCAACTTATCTGTAAGATATGGTCGGAAGAAAGCATTATCTTATTTAATGATTCGACTTTACAAAGAACAATATCCACCATAAATACAACTTTTAGACAAAAATGTAAATTTCTCAAAACAACTTTTTTTAACATAAGCTACTCTGTCATACTGCCACAGATATATTGGTTGATGGCATCGAGTTACTCAACTTTTGTATAATCACCCATATGTTTTCAATCAATTTCTTATGGAATTTAGAAAACAAAAGGTTATAGAAAACTAAAAGGAAGAAGTATCGAGCCCTGTAATAAAGTAAAACCATTAGTTGAAAACTTCATTCTTTTTGGAACATAAAATAAATTAAATACAATTTTTTAAAAAGAAGTAAGCCTGTTCATCTCTCTGGAAACAGCAAGGAAAGCTCAAAAGCTTGTTAAGGTCAATGATATATTAAAACATAAGGGTCTTTGCTAATATTAAAAGCACAAACACTTGTATGAAGGCATTTAAAGATGTATGAATGTATGTTACTCTTTCTCACCAAATTTACTAAACGGATTTTAAAGTAACCATACAATTCTAAAGGGTGTCCCATAAATACTTGTCCAAACTGTATATGGTGAAGGTTCAATTGATAACCTATCAGAATTTGGTAACTTGTCTGTACCGTATCATAACAGTTATCGGGCAAAGGTGTTTTAAATGAAATTTTCAAAAACAAGTCCCGACCGGTAGGTACCCGTCCTGCCTGAAACACCCTCAAATTCGCTATCGGTGAATACATGTGAGTGGTGGAAAAAAGGCAAAATTGGCGATTGGGCTACGAAAACAACTTATGGAATTTTTGTGAAATACGATGGGATGGGCCGGGCAAAAAGAGGATGAAAAATGCGATATTTACTGTGGTGACTGCTACCGAGAAAACTAACAGCGCTTATTTGGATGCAGCTTTGTCATTGGAGCCAGACTTAGGCAAGAAGTCTTGAGATATAGGTGCATCAACGAGCGCTCTATGACCATCGGCATCAAGGCTAAATTCGGCAACATTAGCCTGATATGCGCGCACGCCCCCACAGAAGATAAGGATGACAACACCAATGATATGTTTTTCGAGCTCTTAGACAAAACATATGAGCAGTGTCCTAGCAACGATATTAAAATTGTCCTAGGCGATCTTAATGCCAAGCTAGGAAGCGAAGACATCTTTGGTGGAATAATCGGGAAAAACAGCCTGCACGACAACACTTCCGACAACGGATTCAGACTCATAGATTTTGCTGCAGGGCGAAACGTTATGGTAGCCAGTACGCGTTTTCCACACCTCAACACGCACAAAGGAACTTGGAGATCTCCAGATAAATCTACCGTCAAGCAGATTTACCATATTGCTATTGACGCCAGACACGCTTCCAGCATCATGGATGTCCGAACTTTCCGAGGAGCTAACATCGACTCGAACCACTACCTCGTTGTAGCCAAGGTAGCACTTCGGGTTTCCAGACCCAAGGCAAAACACGGATATGCTGGGAGAAGGTACAACGTCGAACGGCTACAACCGCAAGAGATCGCCAAATCCTTCTCCGATCGGGTTACAAGTAACCTCTCTCAAAGTGCTGTGCCGCCAAAACAATGTATCGAAAACCAGTGGCAACATTGCCAAGATGCAATCAGATAAGCCGCCTCTGATGTACTGGGTTTCAAGAAACCACCAACAAGGAACTATTGATGAGGAATGTTGGCAGGTAAATACAGCCAAACAACAGGCACGCAAAGCGGCGCGGCGTTGCATAAAAGGACGAGAGCTGCTCATGAGCTCTATGAGTAGAAGAAGCGAGAGGAACACTGACTTCTCAGAAGGAAAAAGAGAGAGCATGAGAAGCGTGCGGTCGAAGATGTTGAGAGGTTTGAAAGCAGGATTGAAGTTCGAAAACTTTATGAACAGGTGAAACGAAATTCACAGGTACATAAACCTAGAACCGAAGGCTGCAAAGACAAAAGTGGAAACATCATAGTGGAACCGCAGTCAATGCTGAGGATATGGAAGTACCACTTCTGCGGACTGTATAACGGCGACGACGAACCGAATTCCGCTGTCAGTCAGGATGATTTATTCAACATAGACGACGAAAGCCAGCAGATGGCTTGAATGCCGAGCTCTTTAAAGTAGCTGGAGATAAGTTGGTTAGGAGCATGCACCAACTTATCTGTAAGATATGGTCGGAAGAAAGCATGCCCGATGAATGGAACCTCAGTATTGTTTGCCCGATCGTAAAAAAAGGAGACCCTCTAAACTGCACAAACTATAGGGGAATCAGTCTTCTTAACATCGCTTACATAATCTTCTCTGCCGTATGTGAACGTCTAAAGCCCATCGTCAACAACCTGATAGGTCCTTATCAGTGTGGTTTTAGACCAGGAAAGTCCACAGTCGATCAAATATTCACATTACGGCAGATCCTGGAAAAAACCCAAGAACACGAAATCGACACCCACCATGTTTTCATCGATTTCAAGGCCGCATATGACAGCATTTACAGGGACGAGCTGTATAGAGCCATGTCTAGTTTTGGCATCCCTGCCAAACTCGTCCATTTGTGCAGGATGGCCATGGAGAATTCACGCTGCTCCATAAAGGTTGAAAACAACTTAACAGAACTTTTCGATGTCAAAAAAGGTTTTAGACAAGGTGATGCGCTGTCATGCGATTTTTTTAACATCGTACTTGAAAGAATAGTGCAAAGCTCACACGTCAACACTAGAGGCACTATCTTTCAAAAGTCTATCCAATTACTAGCATATGCTGATGACATTGACATAATCGGAAGAACTCAGCGTGATGTCAATGGGGCTTTTGTGAGTATTGAGGCAGAGGCGTCAAAAATGGGTTTAACGGTTAATGAGGGCAAAACAAAGTACATGCTGTCGTCAAGAAAGGACCTACAACACCGACGTCTTGGTCAAAACGTCACCATCTACAGACGTATCTTTGAGGTAGTCAAGGACTGAGTCTACCTAGGCTCCGCTGTAAACGCAGAAAACAACACCAGCGCTGAGATCAAACGAAGAACAACTCTTGCTAACCGCTGTTTCTTTGGGCTATGAAAGCAATTGAGTGGTAAAGTCCTCTCTCAAAGGACCAAAGTGTCTCTATATAAGACCCTTATCATCCCTGTCCTGCTATACGGTGCAGAAGCATGGACTATGACAAAAGTGGATGAAAGCACCTTGGGTCGTTTCGAGAGAAAAGTTCTTCGTGTGATCTACGGTCCCGTATTCATCGAATGGGAGTGGAGGAGAAGATGGAACGACGAGCTGTACGGGCTGTACAGTGACGTAGACTTAGCCAGAAGGGTAAAAGTCCAACGACTAAGATGGCTGGGTCACGTCGAGCGCATGGAAACCAATGCTCCGGCCCGGAAAGTCTTCGAATCCACACCCACAGGATAGCGTAGTAGAGGAATACCGCGAATCAGGTGGCGCACAAGTGGAAAGTGAGCTCACCCAACTTGGAGAATGGAGACATCTAGCTAGGGACCGAGCTAGGTGAGGCCCTAGTTAACACAGGACTGTAGCGCCACCTTAAGTAAGTAAGTTCCTTTTTATATTACTTAATATGCTACACACAATCCAATTACTGATTCCTGTTTTGCTTTTAATGAATTTAATTTTTGAAAATTTAGAATGAAACAACAACAACTTGTGTGTGCTACCACCAAATTCATAGGCTGGAGTTATAGCTATTTCACGGGGACCAACCCGATCATCAGACTCCTTTTAGTGGTGCTCAATCGCTTTTATGTTCAATTTAATTTTTGATGAACTTTTGCCCGAGCTGGGCTTGAACAAGCGACCTAGCGTGTGAGGAGCTAGTGCACTACGCACTACGCCACCGCACCCACATGAAAGTTGTAAGCCAATTACAGGTTTTTTCGTTCTATCGAACTATATTGAACCGATTAGCATTTTTCTAAGCACACACAAGTAATTGTTGTTGTTTTATTCAGGTTCTTTCTATTATCTCCTCTCTTTTTCATAAGCCAACGATTTCGATTGGATTCGTATGAGGAGGAAGATGAGGCGAAAGAGTTGACTCTGGTCAATATTTTTAACAATTCTAAGGAGGTTTTTGTATGAAATTTTTATACTCACAGTGACTTACAACTCTCAACCATTGTTGTATGCAAGTAATGTTGTCAGGGATGGAGGGGAACTACAGTTTAAAGCCAAATCCGAACGGCTAATGTGAGAAAACACTTTTCATGACAACAATTACTCTTGTTATTTCATATTTTGTTGTCCTATTTTTTTTTTTTTTCTTAATTCATGTTTTTTTTAAATCTTTTTTGTTTTTTGTTGACAGTCCAACGCCATCATGCCAAATACACCATCAAAATGTTAATTGGAGTTCTTAAATTCACTTTCATCGAAATCGATTTAATTTGTTTCGAACTTAAAACGAAGTGAAATAAGGTGTTATACATTTCGATTTTTTCGAAGTTCAAGTGATTTGAATCCGACCAAGTGATTTGAATTTAACAAGAGGAAACTGTTTATTTTTTTAAATATTTTGTTCGTCTTTCAAGATACATGACTTATGGAGACTTCATTTAAATCAAATAATAATAAAATTTATAGTGCATGAGTTCAATATAATTAACTTAAAATAATAAAGTTTATAACAGTTTTAAAAAATTTCTCTTAATATCTAACCTACTATAACTAAAATCAATTAAAAATTAAATTCATTAAAAGCAAAACAGGAATCAGAAATTGGATTGTGTGTAGCATATTAAGTAATATAAAAAGGAACTTACTTACTTACTTAAGGTGGCGCTACAGTCCTGTGTGAACTAGGGCCTCACCTAGCTCGGTCCCTAGCTAGATGTCTCCATTCTACAAGTTGGGTGAGGTCACTTTCCACTTGTGCGCCACCTGATTCGCGGTCTTCCTCTACTACGCTTTCCTGTGGGTGTGGATTCGAAGACTTTCCGGGCCGGAGCATTGGATTCCATGCGCTCGACGTGACCCAGCCATCTTAGTCATTGGACTTTTACCCTTCTGGCTAAGTCTACGTCGCTGTACAGCCCGTACAGCTCGTCGTTCCATCTTCTCCTCCACTCCCATTCGATGCATACGGGACCATAGATCACACGAAGAACTTTTGTCTCGAAACGACCCAAGGTGCTTTCATCCACTTTTGTCATAGTCCATGCTTCTGCACCGTATAGCAGGACAGGGATGATAAGGGTCTTATATAGAGACACTTTGGTCCTTTGAGAGAGGACTTTACCACTCAATTGCTTTCTTAGCCCAAAGAAACAGCGGTTAGCAAGAGTTATTCTTCGTTTGATCTCAGCGCTGGTGTTGTTTTCTGCGTTTACAGCGGAGCCTAGGTAGACTCAGTCCTTGACTACCTCAAAGATACGTCTGTAGATGGTGACGTTTTGACCAAGACGTCGGTGTTGTAGGTCCTTTCTTGACGACAGTATGTACTTTGTTTTGCCCTCATTAACCGTTAAACCCATTTTTGACGCCTCTGCCTCAATACTCACAAAAGCCCCATTGACATCACGCTGAGTTCTTCCGATTATGTCAATGTCATCAGCATATGCTAGTAATTGGATAGACTTTTGAAAGATAGTGCCTCTAGTGTTGACGTGTGAGCTTTGCACTATTCTTTCAAGTACGATGTACGATGACAGCGCATCACCTTGTCTAAAACCTTTTTTGACATCGAAAAGTTCTGTAAAGTTGTTTCCAACCTTTATGGAGCAGCGTGAATTCTCCTTGGCCATCCTGCACAAATGGATGAGTTTGGCAGGGATGCCAAAACTAGACATGGCTTTATACAGCTCGTCCCTGTAGATTGTTGTGAACACCTGAAAAATTAAATAAAATAGCTTTATAAAGGAAATAATTTCATACCTATGTATAAAACTTTACCTTACTGTAGAAATCCTCGTGATCTGCTGCCAATGCCTCCGAACCTTCTCGGATTGGATTGTTTCCTAAATACGCAAACAAGAAAAAAGAATAAAAGAATTGAATTCAAATTAAAAAGTTTTTCATAATACTTATCTGAATAATCCAGAAATAAAAATGCATACACTGCGAATTCCGCGCAGCTAGTTTTCTTGTTTGTTATTGTTTGTTTACTTTAATTTTGTTGAGACTTGACAGTTGATGCCTATTATAGCTTATCTCTTTTCTCTCGTTACGCATGAGCGATGGTCTTACTCTGTCCAAATCCATGATGGCCACTTAGAATGGAAAGCGCTCAGAAATTCGGCAAAGTTGCTAGCAATTTTTATCTTTTGAAGAGAAATCGTTAGAGAATTATTGATTTTAACAATCCTAAAATAGTATTAGGATGAAGAATTATATACATAGAAGTAATCATTCTATAAAATTGTTAATCAAACTTATCGATAACTTCCTTCCCTTCCAACCGTTTATTTTCGGAGAACTGAGCGCGTTCAATGTCTGGTGTGTTTAATCGGTAGGAATACGAATTATGTACTTCGGTGATTGAAAGATTTGATAGGATGATTTAACCGCTTTGGCAAATAAACGGAACTGGGGAGAAATGAAAAAAAAGGGGTTAGCAAAAACAATTAAAAAGTTGCCGATTGATAGTGCGCCAACCAGTCGAACCGACAAAGTTAAAACGTAATACTTCCGTTTCTTTTCTTTTTTTTTTAATTGAATTTAAATCAAAGAAAATTCGTTTGCTTTGCTCAAAATAAAGGGCAGTTATCTTAAGCCAACATATATAAGAAACCAAGGTAATTGTTTTGAAAAATATTAGACGGAATACCTTAACTAAATTAATTTAATTTTTATGTGAAAAAAGTGTAAGTTAATATAGTGGAGGGCGCACAACTGTGGTACCAGTTTGGCGAAATCAACCACAGGTACCCAGATATATGTATGTACACATAAGGATTAATTGAAACACAGATAAAACCAAACTCAGAACAAAAGAGGGACGATATTACTTAGAAAAAAAAAACAAAATAATTAATCGGTGAGTCCTACAATATAAGATGGAATAAGGTGTAAAATATATTGTGATATTGTGCCTATATAAGAATATCTATATATATATATATGCTCAGTGTAAAGTGTTCGATTTAACACCGACTTTCATTTGTCTATAGGAACTTATTCTTCAGGCGATCACCAAGTCAATTTGCAACGACCTACTACTGTCAAGAGATAGTGGTGATCGCCGATTCGATTTATTTTTTTTCCGTCAATTAATGAATCTCGGATATTCCCGACAGAGGAAACCTATCAAATTCAAAGGTCACCAGAAGGTTGAACCCAACCACTATTTCTCCATCGACCTAAATCCATTAGGTTCAGTGTTTTTTTCTTGCTGTTTTTTTTTTGTTGTTTCTTGTGAATTTAATGGTTAATTTAATTTGTAAAATTCCTGGTTTTGAGGAATTAGTTAGAACTTAAATAATTGCGCAAAATTAATTTGAGGTGAAATAAAGTTTATTTCCCTTTTTATTATATACATATTTACAAAATAGGATCTCGGGATCGGATTCCTTCTCGCCAAAAGTAAGCTCATTTTTAGGTAGAGTAGCCAGTCCACCCTTTGAGAAAAAGAAACTTAGTTAAAGAGAAAAGGGAAGCAAAATTTATATTTACCTAGGAATAAAAGAATAAATTATATATACATAAATATATATATTATATACATATCAAGAGTATATTTTTTTTCTGTGTATGTTGTTGATTCTTGTGACAACGTCTTATAATTCCTCGCCACTAGGCGTTATTAATTGTTCAATATACATACATATGTATTTAAAATTTATAATTAAAAAAAAAAAAATGTGAATGAACCTAATTTTAATAAAATAATTTAATAAAGTTTATTTGTTTTTGATCAAGCAAAAAAAAATGAATAAGACTATTGGTATTATTGGTCAAGTAAACTGCTTGATGGCTTGCTAGTCATTTATTTTCAGGGGATGCTGACGGTGACGTGAGGATTCGGTAAGCGAACAGTGAGCGAGGTGAGTCTTTTGGTAAAGGGGGAGTCAAACTACGGCCGAAGACTTCCAAGGTAGGGTGGGATAGGCCAAGCCGAAAAACACCGCGGCACCCTCTAGTGGTTGTCCGTCCGATACCTTTCTTATTTGTGGGCAAGATCCTACACCGTTTCCGGCGAGCTAACGGCCGTGCACAAACTAGCATGCCAGCCCGCAGGCATAGAACATACAACTCTTTCCTAATAATAAAAAAAAAACCATCTCGTTACAAGATGCTGTCATATGCGGCCTTGAAATCGATGAAAACATGGTGGGTGTCGATTTCGTGTTCTTGGGTTTTTTCCAGGATCTGCCGTAATGTGAATATTTGATCGACTGTGGACTTTCCTGGTCTAAGACCACACTGATAAGGACCTATCAGGTTGTTGACGATGGGCTTTAGACGTTCACATACGGCAGAGAAGATTTTGTAAGCGATGTTAAGTAGACTGATTCCTCTATAGTTGGTGCAGTTTAGCGGGTCTCCTTTTTTAGGATAGGGCAAACAATACTGAGGTTCCAATTATCGGGCATGCTTTCTTCCGACCATATCTTACAGATAAGTTGGTGCATGCTCCTAACCAACTTATCTCCAGCTACTTTAAAGAGCTCGGCATTCCAGCCATCCGCTCCAGCGGCTTTGTTAGACTTCAGCTTAGATATGGCAATCTTTACTTCGTCTAAGTCGGGTAGACGGGATTATTGGCTTTCGTCGTCTATGTTAAATGGATCATCCTGACTGACAGTGGAATTCGGTTCGGCGTCGCCGTCATACAGTCCGCAGAAGTGGTACTTCCATATCCTCAGCATTGACTGCGGTTCCACTATGATGTTACCACTTTTGTCTTTGCAGCCTTCGGTTCTAGGTTTATGTACCTGTGAATTTCGTTTCACCTGTTCATAAAGTTTTCGAACTTCAATCCTGCTTTCAAACCTCTCAACATCTTCGACCGCACGCTTCTCATGCTCTCTCTTTTTCCTTCTGAGAAGTCGGTGTTCCTCTCGCTTTTCTGCTCATAGAGCTCATGAGCAGCTCTCGTCCTTTTATGCAACGCCGCGCCGCTTTGCGTGCCTGTTGTTTGGCTGTATTTGCCTGCCAACATTCCTCATCAAAAGTTCCTTGTTGGTGGTTTCTTGAAACCCAGCACATCAGAGGCGGCATCTTGGCAATGTTGCCACTGGTTTTCGATACATTGTGTTGGCGGCACAGAACTTTGAGAGAGGTTACTTGTAACTCGATCGGAGAAGGATTTGGTGATCTCTTGCGGTTGTAGCCGTTCGACGTTGTACCTTCTCCCAGCATATCCGTGTTTTGCCTTGGGTCTGGAAACCCGAAGTGCTACCTTGGCTACAACGAGGTAGTGGTTCGAGTCGATGTTAGCTCCTCGGAAAGTTCGGACATCCATGATGCTGGAAGCGTGTCTGGCGTCAATAGCAATATGGTAAATCTGCTTGACGGTAGATTTATCTGGAGATCTCCAAGTTCCTTTGTGGGTGTTGATGTGTGGAAAACGCGTACTGGCTACCATAACGTTTCGCTCTGCAGCAAAATCTATGAGTCTGAATCCGTTGTCGGAAGTGTTGTCGTGCAGGCTGTTTTTCCCGATTATTCCACCAAAGATGTCTTCGCTTCCTAGCTTGGCATTAAGATCGCCCAGGACAATTTTAATATCGTTGCTAGGACACTGCTCATATGTTTTGTCTAAGAGCTCGAAAAACATATCTTTGGTGTTGTCATCCTTATCTTCTGTGGGGGCGTGCGCGCATATCAGGCTAATGTTGCTGAATTTAGCCTTGATGCCGATGGTCATGGAGCGCACCTGTTAGTTTTCTCAGTAGCAGTCACCACAGTAAATATTGCATTTTTCATCCTCTTTTTGCCCGGCCCATCCCATCGTATTTCACAAAAATTCCATAAGTTGTTTTCGTAGCCCAATCGATAATTTTGCCTTTTTTCCACCACTCACATGTATTCACCGATAGCGAATTTGAGGGTATTTCAGGCAGGACGGGTACCGGTCGGGACTTGTTGCCCGATAACTGTTATGATACGGTACAGACCAGTTACCAAATTCTGATAGGTAATCACTTCAACCTAGTTCTCAACGGACTGTTGCGACACCCAATTTTTTTATTTTATTTTTTTTTTTAATTTACATTTTGGAACGATTTAAATTTCATTTCGAGTGAAAGTGAAATGTGAAAACCTAGCTGAACAAAAAACAAGCATTTGGATATAAGGCTTTTCAATTATATCTAAATTCATCGAGTCATTTTTTTTTTCAAAACAATTTATGATGATTATCCAAATTTACAATATCGTTCGGCAATATTCCTTTTAAAATGTTTTAGTACTTCTGATTACGAATTTGTAATCTAAAAACAAGCTACGTTTGGAGCATAAGCACTAACATCAACTAGCAATTGAAACTCATCAGACAAGCAAGAGGTCGAAGATATGAAGAAGAACAGAATCAAAGAGCTACTAAAGCAGCTAATAGCAGTCAAAGACGCAACTGCCAAGAAAAGATCCAAATCGACGTGATAGATTTAAGTGAGCAGCAAACTACAAGTATTAGAACTCATAGTTAAACTTCACAAGCAATATATCAATTTTCCAAGAATGTTTCGTTTTATAATCAACAACAGTGACACAGCGTTGACGGGGAAAACCCAAACCGTTCAACTGTGGATTTTTGCTATGTTTGTCCAAATCATATTGCTGCTGATACTTTGTTGCAGCTTAACTTCTTGCTGTCAAGTAAGTTAGTTTACTATTATTTTCTAGTTGTTAATTTCTTAGGTTTTCTTTTGTTCATAGTGTCCTATTGCCTGATGTGGCTTCAATGAAGCATACATATCGATTTGGAAAGGATCTATTCAAAATGTACAATGTCTCCTTTTTGTTGGCAAGGATGAGTATATGAATTAAAACAATTTATTTAGCTTACAACCACATTAAATTTTACATTAGTTAAAAGTCCTTAACAATAATATTGTATTCTTTTTTTGTGATAAAAAAATATTTTAATCATTAAATATTTAGACCTCTTGGTTTGTCATGTTTATTTGTTTTTAAAATAAAATGAAATTAATAAAACTATGTTTTTAAACTCTATTCGGCACCCAACCTTATAATTAATGACACAATATAAGTATAAGGCTTTTCGAGTATATCTAAATTCATGAAGTAGTTTTTTTTTTTTTTTTTTAAATGTGTGATGATTTTCCAAGTCTACAATATCTTTCTTCTTACTCTTTCGTACTTTTTTTACGAATTTGTAGTCTTAGGTTAAAACATCAAGCTCTGGTTGTATATTGAAAACATACAAAAATAGTGTTGAAAAATAGTGTTTTTCAATTTGAGCATATGTAGCTAAAATCGAAGTTCGGATTCGTAATCAGCATCAAAAGTAAAGATTCATGAGTCTGTTGGCCACATGAAATCGCGAAAGAATACACACGAACGCGATGAACGAAAACATAAGAAGAATAAGGATACAAAATATCAATGACACTCTATATAAAGACCGGAAACCAATCTGTCATTCTGATTTGCCTACAAGCTGAAAAGTCAACCATGTTATGGCCAACCAATAAGCCAGATTTGTCCCTGGAGGAACCAGAAAAAAAGGAATGGACGCTGCAGCAAAACCGAAAGAAAATTTAGAAGGCTGACCAGGAACATGGACTGGGTAAGACCCAGGTCGATGGTTCTGGTCAGAATAGGCAGGGAAATAGCTTGCCTAGGGCACTCTGGTTTGCATCCAGCTCCATTTGTTCTTTTATTGTTTTATATTTAGTTTTGTTACGTTTTTGTTTCGAGTGTTTACTGTTTATTTTCTTTCCTGGCGCACGCGACTTCTATTTCTAATTCTAATGACTGACAATCTGACATGACAATTATTTATATTCACAATTAGGGACGAAATAGACAGATCGTTTCATGAAAAAGAGACCGAAGAAAAGAATAGGGATTAAGAATATGGTAGAAAAGGATGACGAAGGAATTGTAGGTGCGACGGATATATGTTTTTGGAGTAAAAAAGGATTAGATATGAGTGAAAATTAAGCTTTAAAGCAAGAGTCCAGAGAGCGCAGAAAAAAGTAGTTCGTTGAACATTGCGGGAAAATATAAAACTATGCTCTTAAGCTTCATTTCAACTACATAATACGTGTATTAGCAATGCATTAGCAGAGAACACCAAAAGTAGTACTTATGCACTTATTGTCGATTGAAGGAGGATGTGTCCAAGAGTGGAAGAAACTGGCATCCAAATGTGGAGAAAACCTGGTATTTACAGTTGAAGAGCAAGTGGAATCGCTAAAACCAAAATTTGATGAATTACTAAAGAAAAAAGGAAACCGAATGTACCATAAATTCATGGAAGAAGCGCAGAATTCGCAGTACAGGTTTTATTATAGCAAATTGGACCACTACTTAAATGAAAGAACATACTTTTTAGCTAACCATTCATGGAATTAATAAGTACAATCTTTCGATTAAGTAGTGAATTATTGAACCTCAATTTCATACCACACCGACCAGAGTTACCAATTATATGTACCTTATGCAACCGTTATGAAAGAGAAGATGTGTTTCATTTTATAGCAGTCTGTCCCGTCTTAAATGAATTTCGAGTGCAGTAAAATATCGAAATTGCATTGTAAACGAAAATTTTTGAAACAAGAAAGAAAAATATGTATATCTATGTTAATTAATAATCAAAATTAAAATAAGAATTTAAAGTATGTCAGTCTGGTAGACGGCTTTTATGCCAAACCAATAGACTTTTTGTTAAAATAAGCAAAGAATGTTTGAACTTATTATTATTTTTATAAGTCAATAAAACTAAAACTAACTAAAAAAAAAAAGCTAATTAACTATAAAACGCTTAGATTTATATATACATATACATATATATATACATATATATATTTGTTCTTTGTTGTAATAGAAAAGAAATTGTAACGTGACATCATAAAAAGGAAATCCAATTTTATAACGTTTATCGGGTCAAGATTTTGTAACTCCTTTTTTGTCGGTATTGGTGTTTTTTTTTTTTTTTTTTTTTTTTAAATTCATTTTTATTACTTCAATCTTAAATCTATCTTACAGCAAGACAAAAATTCATAAAACTAGCCTAATTAACCATAACTTACAACTAACTTACTGGTCCCATACGGACGCTCTAAGTTAAACAATAATACTTAATGCTAGGGCCTTTCGGCCCTAAGATCTATTTAACTTCAATTCATTTTTTTTATTTTTGTATTCATTAGAAAATTTAGAAAAAACTAATGTCAATATCCTTTTTTATTTTTACTTAAAAAACTACTTAAAATAAGGTCCTTAATATAAAACTTAAAGCTAACTAAAACTACCTATTCTACCTATAAACTACTTAAAACTAGAACAACCACAGCAGCAAATCTAACTATCTAACGTTTGGTTTTTATATTTTGTTGTCTTTTTTTCTTTTTTTTTATTTATTTATTTTTTTGTATTTTTTTGGTTCTTTTTTTTTGTATTTTTTGTGTATATTTTGTTTGTATTTTTTTTTCTTTTTGTGCCACCATGCCTATTCTACTTAAAACTAAACCCTAAAACTATAAAACAAGTATGTAAGCCGGCCAAGGCTTAAAACCCCATCCCGACTACCCACTATCAAGTGCCGATTGAAGCCACCAAAACTGGTTCTCCTGCTTCACCCTATCAGTTCGGTCCCGTTCGGACACAGCCCTACTGAACCGAAGGAGCTCTGCTCCGCCTTGTGCCATGACGTCCCGATTGTACAGGAGTCGCCTATCCACGGTTCGTCGTCTGACGTGGTAGATTAGCGGAACTGCCAATCTATCCTGTATCAGACCGCATCTGTCTAAAAAGAGGAATGCCTCTGGTGGAATGAAGCCGCCCAAGCGTGCACTCTCAAAATACTCGTCGTTCGGATAGAACGCCCCGAAAATTAAATTGTTGGTCGAAGACATAGCTCTTGCAATGTGACCTCGGACGAGTTTTATCACGAAATTGTCAATTCTGTTGATTCGAGCCCCATTGTATAGGACCTCGTTGGAATAGTAATGCACATAAGAAGATTCGGCTGTTCTGTATAAGCCGGTACAGCGTCGTAAACACTGCCGCTCGAACACCCGAAACTTCTCTATCTGGGAAGGGGCAACGTTGAACCACACAGGACAACCATAAACGATCATCGGCCGTATGAGGGCCATGTAGCAAATTACCTTCACTCTGGGGTCAAGCCGACTGCTAAAAAACAGCCGTTTCGTCAGAGCGAAGGCTCCTCTGGCCCTGGTCAGAGCAGCATTTATATGTCTGTCGAAATATAAATACTGATCTAACCAGAAACCGAGGTACTTCACTACACTTTTGCTCGCTAATGGCTGCCCGTGAAGATCAACGATAACCATCTTGCGCCAATTCTTGCACGTATTCCTCGTCGCCCTAGCCAACGGAGTCCGGAACAGAATTGTCTCCGACTTCTGGACATTTATTTTCAGTTTCGAGTCGTCGCAATATCGCTGAATCTTGTCGAAATCACGCTGCAAGAGAATTCTAATAACCTCAACCTTTCGGGCCGTTCTGTACGCAATAAGATCGTCGGCGTACGCAATTGCCTTTGTAAGACTACCTATCAGATCGCTGGTGTAAATGCTGAAGAGAATCGGCGAATTCACCGCTCCCTGTTGAAGACCATTTTTAATTAAGAATGTTGTGGTAGAAGTTACATTGCCACTTTTGACAACAAACTTTCTACCGTTAAGCATATCATAAAGTATATACAACAATGGCTTGCTTATGCCAAGCCTGCTCAGTTTTAGGTAAAGACCCTCTAACCATACGGTGTCAAAGGCCTTTTCCAAATCAACCAGAACAGCACCTGTGCATTGTTGTTTTGATTTATTCCATTGGATATCAGAAACGAGCTTAGACGCAGCATGAATTGTGTCATGACCCGCCTTGAACCCGAACTGTTTATCCGGAATTATTTTGTTGTCCGCAGCCCACTTAGTCAGAGCCCTATTGATGATCTTTTCGAAAACTTTGCTGATGCTCGGAAGAAGACTTATCGACCGAAGATTTGACGGGTTGGAGTTGTCCTTTCCCTTTTTCGGGAGAGGATGAACCACAGCGGTCTTCCAATGCCCTGGATAATATGCATTATTCAGTGCATTATTGAAGAGTGTGGTGTAAATGTCAATCGCCTCCATCGGTAAATGTCTTAGTACAACGTTGGATATACCATCGACACCTGCTGACTTTTTATTTTTTATTGAGTTGAAGATGAGCTGAAGCTCAACCTTCGTTACTAACAAGGGACTTGGTCCCGTTTGCTCGGCGATTATGGCATTTGCCAAGGAATCGTCATTGAACCGCATGAAACCGCGGTTCTCAGATCGCCATTGTGTTATATCATTTCGAAGGTAAAAGTGATTAAGTAGGGCTCTGTTTTCCAGGTCGTGGTTGGGGCGAATGCAAGCATTCACCTTGTACACTTGCTGGAAAGCAGCTCCCACCGCCTCCACTTTTTCCTTCGGATCTTCAATTATATAAAAGTCATCGTCAAAGATGGCTTCTTCTGGATCTATTTGCGCTGTCCTGAGTACGTTTGTGTTCTCTTCAGTTCTTTGGAGTTTCAGACACGGAAGGTCATTGTCGTTCTTTTTCCTAAATATCTTGTTGATTTCAGGGAACATACCAGGGTCACTGGAATTAACTGACCGGATCTTGCGGTCCCAGTACTTGTTAATTGATAACCTGTAGTTCTCCTTAATCAACAGATTGACATTTTTTATTGACGACTTCAGTGTCCTAACCTCCAAGTCGTGTGGGTCTGTGAGTCGTCTGTAAAAGTTTTTGAGTCTTGTCAGTAAGCCACTCTTGTGCCTACGTAGTGCGTCAATAGTCGCGTTTCTGTAAGCGTCCATTTGGTCCCGTTCTTTGTACTTTGGTATTGTCCGTTCCATTGTTCGTTTTATTGTTTCGTCCATTTGTTGAAAATGTTGGTCAATTTCTGTATTTGTCAGGTTTCTGTTGTTTGGTGGGGCTATGTCACTCGAACGAAGTTCTCTCGCTAAGGCGTTGGTGAAACGAGGCCAGCGCATCTTACTGTAATTGTAAGAATGCGTTGCAACGTATTCCTCCAACTCCACGCGATCGTTCGGAATCTGCATTACAGCAGCCAGTCCGCAGTGATCACTGTCGTACTCGACTGTCTGTAAGCAGTTTCGAGGGTGATTACCCACTTTGTCTGTAACTGTCAGTCTTGTGTCGTACAGCAAAAGATCCAGAAAGGAGCCGCTTCTTGGATACGATGGCTTTTCAGTAGCCAGCAGGTCGACGCCATATTCAACGCTGTAAAGATCCATCAAATTAAAAAGATGGTTACCTCTGGGATTACTATGTTGATTTCCCCAATCTTCATGTTTTGCGTTCAAATCACCGGCCAAGATGAAATAGTTTTCTTCCAAGCTCAGTTTCAGTTCCCTAAAAAGAATCTCGAGTTCTGAAGCAAAGTAAGTAACCTGCGGAGCTCCAGCCGCATAAGCCGCAATCATATACATCCGCTTCCCTTGAGTGAGAGAGATGCATACAACGCAAACTTCTAGCGTCTTGAGCTTTCGCAATTCATTGTTGTATATGACTTTATAATTAATGCCTTTTCGTATAAAGAGAGCGACACCGCCCCCTTGAGTGGAGTCGGGCCGGTCTCTTCTTACGATATTGTAATTTTTATGAGTCAATTTGTGTTTGTGGTTTAGCTTAGTTTCGCTAAACATAAACACATCGGGACTGTAGTCTTTCAACAATTGGAACATATTGGCTCTTCGTTCAATCCTAATCAGTGAATTTACATTCACAGCTAGGACTTTTAGGCGCGTTTCCGGCAGCGCGCCCATTATGGTGTAAATTGCGCCAGGCCAGGCAACAAAGAGTAGAGATGGTCTACCCTTTTGCCTTGCTCCTTTATCTGACTTTGCAGTCCTGTTAGTTGACCTTGAATGTTCAACAACAAGGCTACAATGTCAGGCTGCACCTCTGGTGCCTTAGGCACAGGGGCCTTTGGGGCAACCGTTGGTGGAGCCTGTCTCGTATTCCCATTCCCTGACACCATTTGGGCGTAGGAAAATTTGGGATCCACGAATTTTTGTGTAGGAGCCTGTCGAACTGTTCGACTTTCTTCGGCTTTTTGACTGGCCTGTTTTTGTTTGATTTGCTGGACCTTAGGGCAACCCCTATAGCTAGCCGGGTGCCCTTGGTTTCCACAAAGGACACACTTGAGCTGGGTCAAATCCTCAACCCGCTCATTCCCCAGCTTGCTGTGGGTTTCGGAGCACCTGACGCAGCGCAACTGCATATTGCAGTTGGCTCCGGCATGGCCGAACCTCTGGCACTTCGTACATTGTAAAATGTCGTCGTGCCTTTTTAATGTCTCCCAGTGTATGGCTTGATAGTCGAGGCATTTGATTTCCCTCAGACTCTCAAACCTACTTTGGGGCGATAATGTTACGAGGAACATTGGCAGCCTGTAACCCCCTCGCATGGACTTCACCGTAGTGAAAGGCTTGACCCCGATGAAATCGAGATCGTCGATGGCTTTTTGGCGGAGCTCAGCTAAGAGCGCCTCCGGTTCCGTGCAGGAACTTATGCCCTTCAGTAGGACCGTCTTTAATTTTTCGCTTTTAGGCGTGAAGCTGAAGAACTCAGCTGTGGCCTCCTTAAGCACTTCTTTAACTATTTTGTATTCGGCCAGTGAGAAGCACTGTACCGAATACCGCTTTTCTTTTTCATTTAATATATTTATAACGAAATTGTTTTTGGTGGCCGACTTACATACCTGTTTTAAGTCCTCAAGGTCAACCCGGTAGGTCCTAATTGGTGGCACCTTCTCCTTCTTGGGCTGTGGTTGTTTCTGCTGCTTCTGTTTCTGCTGCTGCTGCTGTTGCTGCTGCTGCTGGATTTGTCGTGGCTGTTGTTGTTGCTGCTGCATTGTTTTCGCTGAATTCGATGGGCCCTCAGAGCTTGGGCCTGTCACTGCTGATGGAGCCTTTCTATTTTGCTCCGCTCCTGTGTTTTTGGTTGCGGGCTTGGGTTGTGGTTATTTTTGCTGCTGTGGTTGTTGTTGCTGTTGTTTTTGCTGCAGTTGTTTGTGCTGCTGTTGTTTTTGTTGCCGTTGAGCTGCCTCATGTTGTCGGCGCGCCTCTTGTTTTACTTTTAGCTGACTGAGGAGGGGCTCCATGTCCTCCTTAAGCTTTCTGAGGTCTTCCTCGAACTGGTTGATGACTGCCTGTTTGGCTTGCAGTTCCTTCACCAGTTCTCTTTCCTCTTGGAGGTCCGCCACTACCTCCAAAGCCTTCGTTGTCGCCGGGACTGGCTCAGCCTCCGATAGGATTAGATCCATATTCGGAGGCCTGAAGAGCCCCTCTCCACCTTCGGACACATACTCTGTTTTCTCAGACTCGACGTAGTCTGAGAATTCACTATCAGTGGTTATTTCTCCCTTACCCTTCTCCATGTCTTGCCGCATATCACGCCGCTTAGCGGCGTTGGCTCTCTCAACTTTATTTGGACTGTGCTTCTTCAGCCTCTTCTTCTTGCTAGTTGTTACAGCTATCCATTGGTCAGATGCCTGACCTGATGTTGTTGCGGTTGCAAGCTATCACTTAACACTTCTTTTCTCTGTGAAAGTCAAAGAACGACTGTCGGTATTGGTGTCTAGAGTGCTTCGTTAATTTTTTTGTGTCGAGTAAAGAATTACGGGTAGAGTTCGTCGGGGCGGCGTGGGTTCCCCAGGTCCCTCCCTGTCGAGGTAGAGGCAACATTTTGCGTCCCCTTAGCTACCTATAGAGAGCTCTTGGAAGGTAGGATAAAAGAGGAATACATACAACCGTTTCACAAAAGGAATACGGAATCGAGTTCCGGGGAGAACAAGGGAACTTAAGTCTCCTCCAAACGGAGAAAGACCCTGTTTTTTTGTTGTTGTTTTCGTATTAGTGTGCACTAGGTACATATACTCCTAAGGAGAAATTTCGTTTTTTTTGCATTTTAAATTTATATTATTTAAAATTTTGTTATTTTCTAATGTTCTAAATTTCAAATTTCAATACCTTCATTAATTATATTTTTTATATTCCATGTGTTTTGGTTATACATAAGTCTGTTAAATAAAAATGTAAGTCACGTTACGGGTTAAATGAATCGTTGCGTTTTTTTTGATTTTGTCCCATTTTTCGGCGTCTAGTACTTCATTATGAGGAGGTACTGATTTAACTTTTCAGAGGAGGTGCGATAAGGTTGGATAATGCTCTTCAGTGAACAGGGTCAGATAACGTAACGTCAGCTTCACAGTTAAATGAGGGGAGTTCGAAAGATGAGGCCAGTCGAACTCCAGGTTGGGTGGGTACGGCCATGCTGCAACAACAGCCGCAGCGTTCTCGAGGTGTGTAAGGTCCAGTGTGAATGTCGTGTTATCTAGTGTTGGTGTGTCTGGTGTTGGGGTGTCTGGTGTTGGCGTAGCTGGTGATATGTGTAGGTTGTGGTGTGGTGTGGTGGTAGTCATGTTTCTGGTGACGGTTTGTAGGTTGTCCTGTGTTTGGTATTCTTTACGTGTAGTGCTAGTTTGGAAGTCGTGTTTTGGTTGTCGTGTGCAAGTCGGTATAAGTGTTTGTTCTTTTAGAGTGTGTACATGATGTCTTGGGATCGTTTAATTTTTTTTTTTGGCATGAAATTTTAGTTTTGAAAGAGGTGAGGTCCATCTACGAAGGTAAGATCCCCCCCTCATCCGGCGAGCTTAGGCGATACTGTTTCTTATATGTTTTTTGTAGGTTATAAACTTGAAAAGAAAACTGATGTGATGCTTATAAGAATTCGATAGAAAAATATAAAATCAATAACACAAACAAATGGGTCACTAAAATATCAAAATCTTAAGCTGTTTCAAAATGTATAATTATATAATGTTAACTTATTAAAATAAATAATTTGCCTTTCTTATTCTTTATAATTTGTTTAAATTTATATGTTTAAAGAAGAATGAAGTAATATTGGCTAAGTTTTCCGGACACAGTTAAAGCAACCATACGTTTTCAAAAAATTACATTTTTAGTGTAAAATAACGTTACAAGTAAAGTTCTTTCTGAAACAAAATTCTTTGAGTGAATTCCAACAAATCAGATATAATTTTTATAAATAATTAAAAGGAAATACAAAATCGAAGTCAAATATTAATTCAAAATTTTAAAAGGCAAATTACATTTGGGTAGAAAGAAAACAGTAAGCTGAAGTGTTTAAAAATATTCATCCACTCTTCAGCTAAAAAACATAACATTGATGTCATTTGTTCTTTGACGCTACTAGCGATTTTGTGAGTTTATTGGAAATATGGAGGAATTTTTGGAACTTGGTTTTTGTATTTGTTTTATTTTGGCAATCTCTATAATAAAGGGTCCGCCAAATAACTTTTTTTTTGAAAATGCTGTAAAAACATCGAGTATAGCTTCGGCTGTGTGGCACGTAGCGCCGTCCTGTTGAAAACAAATGTTGCCAATATCCTCCTCCTCCTTTTGTGAACAAATTTTCGTTCAACAGGTCCGATAACGATCGCCATTGACTGTAACAGCCACTCCTTGCTCATTTTTGAAGTAAAATAGCCCAATTATGCCTCTGGACTAAAATCCGCACCAAACAATGACTCGTTTTGGGTGTATCGGCTTTTAAATATATGCGTGCGGGTTTTCTGTGCCCCAAATGCGACAATTTTTCTTGTTTACATACACGCCAAGCAGTGTTGGGACTTCTACCACTTAAGTAGTATTTCTACCACTTTTTGGTGTTCATGAAAATCTACCACCTAAAAAGCAAATTCTACCACTTTTTGCAACTCACCGTTCACCTATCATTAAACTCTACCTTCTACCATATACCATACGCATATGACTTCAACTCCACGCGTCCACTCCACAAACACAATCTCTGTATAAAATAGATTGTTTACTTTTGCCACAGATAGATGAATATTCACCCTTATTGCGGTAGTCGTTGAACGACATATGAAAACACGACAAAAGAATTTGAAATTACGTATGGCGTTTAATGTCAATTGGCGTTTTTGTTTATGTGGAATGCATTCATTTAGTGACATTTGTCTTAATACAGTTATTTTTCGTATTATGTAAGTCGTTTTGAAAACAACAACGTCTCTTAAAACGCCAAATTTCGAAGTTCACAAAATTGCAAACGACACGGAGCTTAAATTAATCTCAAAATGTAGGTTTTCTTCTTTTGTTTTTTATAATTGTTATACAAAGTTTTTTTAGGGTAAAAGTTACGAGTCAAAAACAAATGAAACGCCTTGTTGAGCTGATGGTATTAGAGAGTATTTTTAAGATCGTTCGCTACAATAAAATTTATGAAATGCAATTCAAAATTTGGTTTCGTATTCGAACAGCAGTTTGGTCATCATTGTAAAATGAATTATCTTCATCTAGACTTAGAGAGAGTTCCTCGGAGAGTTCCATCTTTATCCATAATGGACACAGATATTCCTCAAGAAAATTTATCATTTCCTTAAGAATGATGCTAAATGTAGGCTGTGCTAGTCCCAAATTAAAATTATTCCCAACGCCTTTTTGGTAACCTCCCTCAGCGGAAACCTAAAGGTGGCCGCTAATTTTAAAATATTCGGTACTGAGACAGAACGTCTCTCAGGAAAATTACTTTCCATCAAGTTTAAAATATATAGAAAAGCTTCTTTATTGAGTCGGAAATACATTTTAAACCTGGACAATATTTTAAATATTGAAGTTCCAGTAAAAATTTTGTGAGCACAACTACGAGTACTTTGAATCAGGCAAATCCATTGGGTAGCTGTGGATCGAATCCATCGCCTCTGCAAAACTAAATCTTTTTTCTTGTTTTTCCTCTTGCTGCTCGTCGTCCTCACTGCTGCTCCATAAAAAATAGCTGACCACACTATACATTCTTTTAAGAATTTGTATTTGTAAACAAAAATTTCACAAAATAACAAAAACAAAATTAAATTAATTAAAATGTCTGTGTCAAAATGCCAAAGTGGATCGCATTTGGAACTTAATAGCGACGAGGAGTCTGGCGTTTAAGCTACGCAATACCGATTTAAAAACGACACGACTACAAAAACGACAATTGGCGTTTTAGTAAAACGACTATCACAATAAGGGTGATTATCAACGAAGAAGTTTCATTTAATTTTTCCAAGTATTTAATCCACTATTTTATTATCTTTGGAGTTTTGGATTTTAGAGTTTGGAGTTTTTACAAAAAAATTATAAAAATGATATTTGAAAGTATGACTACATTAAAATTAAATTTAATGAAACATTTTGTAAAACCAGAAAATATTAATGTTAACACAAATATAAAAAACAGTGAAAACTATTTACCATATTCTCAAATGTATTTTGGCATTTACTTTGAAAGATACTAACTTGAAAATGATATTGTTGAACAAGATGTAATGCAACTACGAAAAGTTATGTGCAGCTATTATATTGAATTATGTGTTCAAATTGGAGAAAGGTTTAACCTTTCAAACGATGAACTAAAATTTTTCAAATATTTAAACCCAAAAAACGTCATTGATGGAACAATGCTATCAGTTTTAGGTCTCACGAAACATTTTCCACCAACAACTATTTTTCACCAACTATAAATAACTCAGAACTAGAGTTAATTAATAATGAGTGGAGAAAATTTATTGGAGAAAATCAATTACTCCAAATTTTTAAAACTGATAAGATTGTTTCACAATGGCTTTTGATAAAAAACTTAAAAGACGGAATGGACAATTTAATTTTTGAAAACATATCTTCTTATATGTTGGAGCTTTGTTGCTTACCGCATAGCAGCGCTGCTGCTGAACGCAAATTTTCAGATTTAAAAAATATAAAAATGAAAAAAGAAATAAATTAAAAACTACAACCGTTCACAACATTTTGGCTGCAAGGGAAATTTCAGTAAATTTTCAGAATTTTAATCCTCCGGAAGCAGTACTGAAATATGCTTCAAAATTTAAATTTTCCGGCCGTCTATATAGCAAAAAATAATTTTAAGTTTTTCTAACTAATTTAATTATTGTGAATTGTGATATTTGAAACTGAAAGAACTGAATTATTGTTTATTTAATTTTTTGTATTTTGTAATAAGTTATTGAATATAAGATTTACTACATAAAAATGGATTTTAATTTCTACCACTTTTCTACCACCTTTTTGACATCATTTCTACCACTCTTTTGCTTCTGCGAGGTCCCAACACTGGGCCCAAGATCAAAATCAGCTTCATCTAAAAAGATGATTTTTTTGCCAAAATCGGCATCTTCTCTAAGCGTTGTTCCCAGCGTTGTTCAAGCGTATACACAACCATATTCGTTTAGCGGAATGATAAAACTAATTATATGTCAAATCAGACATGAGTTAAGTGTTACCATTCACGAAATAATCACTAGTTGAAAAAAATGTTAGATGGCGGACCCTATATTAGATTTCATTTGAAAACAAAAATGCTTGTTGGGACTAAGAAACAAGAGATGGCGTTTTAAAATTAATTAAAATTTGTTCCACCAAACAAACATACATACTTTATTAGGTGAATTCTTTGTATATAATACCTTTACCCTATACAAAAAAACAAGTTTCATTTTACTCTCCGTTCCGTTGAACTTCTCCTCCTCAAAACCTTAAACTTCTGGCAGCATGAATCTTTAATCATACACCTGCACACGCTGTCAACATTATTTTAACAACCCTGCTTTCGTTCTACTCTACAGTTCTGCACACATGTTGGCTTTTCAACTCACTCCATAAACAAACACAAAGTTGTCCCATGATGAGTTGCGAAACGATGAGTTGTACCATGATGAGTCGGATAGAATAATTTTGTTTCCTTTCCTCTTTCTTCCTCTCTGTTCAATGGAAGGAATAAAGACTATGTTCTTTGTCAAAAACACTCTATATGAAGATATAAATCCTTCGTATGTATTAATTGACGTGTTTTTACGCATACATCGAATGACTTACTAAGTTTTTAGTGGAATTTTAATAAAATTAGAGGAGAAATCACACGCATTTTTAAAAGAGTTTATGAGTCCGATTTCCGGTTTAGCTTGTAGGCAAACCAATATGGCTAGTGAGGATTTTTATACCTTTACTAGAGTGTTTTTGTTCTTTGTCTCTCGCTCTGCGCATCTTCATAGTGCTCATCTGCGTATGTCGGTGTTTGCTTGGGGTAGGTTTCATGAAAGAAAAAAAATACATCATAACATCCTAAGGATTTTCTGGCCAAACCGTATATCAAATGAGGTCCTTCATAGAAGGACTCTGTAATACGAAGGCGTAAGTGGCAATGGATTGGACTGCAGGCCAAGAAATGCAGTGGAATCCGCTCACACAAGAAGGAAGAGAGCTGGACGACCGAGAAGCACATGGCGCAAGACAGTCGAGGCGGAATAAGCGTCACTAGGCAAGAGTTGGAGGGAGCTGAAACACATCTCCGAAAACCGCACACGATGGCGCGTAGGCGTAGTAGAGGCCCTATGCCCCTTAAGGGGTTCCCAACGGATCTAACAGGTCTGATGACCTAAGTAAGTAAGTAAGTATGATATTTCAATAGTGGATTGTAGAGGACAGAGCTATGATAATGCGTCTAATATGTCGGTAAAATATTCGGGTTTGCAAGCAAGATTAAAGGAGAAGTGCGAATTTGCTACCTTTGTACCTTGTGCAGCGCATTCCCTTAACATTGTAGGCCTTCATGCGGCTGGTTGTGTACATGAGGCAACAAGTTTCTTTCAAGTGGTTCAAAAAATATACAAAATTTTGTCTGCTTCTACCCATCGCTGGAATAAATTGAATGAATGTTTAGGTTCACATGGAGTTCTTAAAAGCCTTTCTGAAACAAGATGGTCTGCACGAGCTGATGCAGTTAACGCGCTCTATGGTTATAAGCAAATTACTGAAGCCTTGACATCTATCTTTAGAGATCCAGAGCAAGCTCGAAACACAGAAAGCGAAGCGCTTAGCCTGTCTAAGAAAATATCAAAACTGGAGATCCTCATTTTAACAGAAATTTGGAGCACAATATTAGAAAGAATTCATAAAACCAGCAAGAGCCTTCAAAAAGTAACAATAACGATTGACGTTGCTACCAATTTGCTTTGTTCACTTTGTTCTTTCATAAATGATCTAAGGGAGAATTTTGATAAATTTGAAGCGTGTGCTAAAATTCAGAATCCGGATGCTAATTATAAAAACTTAATGCAACGAAAAATAGTACGAAGTTCGCATGCCACATATTTTGATGATCCTGCACCATCCGTTCAGCTGATTGGGAAAGAAAAGTTTAAAATATCAACTTTTTTTCCAATTCCACTATTACTTTGCGCTTAAAAAAATGCTATCCAATTGCTATCAAGAAATTAATGCATTGTTTGGCTTTTTTGTCGATTGCGATATTTGACTTCAGTGGATTTGCAAAATTCTTGCGAATAGTTTTCAAAATAATACCATAGAGATTCTAATGCAGAAGAACTTAAGGTAGAATGCCTGCACCTCGTACAGTATTTAAAAGAATTCAATAAAGATGTAAATGAAGATCTTATTACAATACCAAAATTGTACAGTCTAATTACAGTGGATGAAATTGGGAACACATTTCCAAATGTAGGAACTGCCTGTAGAATTTTTGTATCTTTGATGGTTTGAAACTACAGTGGAGAGCGTTCATTTTCGAATTTTAACTGGATAAAAAATGAACTTCGAAGCACAATGCTACAAGATAGACTAAACAGCTTGTCAATTTTATCAATTGAAAATGAATTACTTCAGGAAATTGAATTTGATGACTTAATTCATGACTTTGCAACTGACAAAGTCAGAAAAGTATGCCTTCAATAATATTTTATTGTATACTTATAATATTTTATTGTATACTTACATATATATCTAAAAAAAAAAATAAATAAAACAAATATAAAGAAATAAACTTACTTAAAATTTAAAAAAAAATATAAAACATTAGGTAGGTAGGTAGAAATGGCTGTCCTGCTTCGCGCAGGACACAATTAGAGATTCTGAATGGATTTGAAAATGTGCTATGGATGGTGCACGTTCCGCACGTGCAGTCCTATGTGAAATATAAAATGTAATTTTATTCTCCTACCCTACGGCCTTTTATCTCATAGTACCATTTAGTGAGGGAGAAATAAAGGGGGAGGGGGTTAAAGCCACTTTGTTCTATTTAGGTATGAGATCAAATCTTTGATCTTGAATTCTGAGAGTTCCTCAATACCGTTGAAGAATTCCTTACCCAAGTGGAGTGCTCTTTTCCTGGCCAGGGCCGGACAATGGCATAGAAAGTGTGGGACTGTTTCTTTTTCATCCCGGTTCTCACAGCTACGGCAGAAAGAGTTATGTGGTATACCCAATTTTGCCGCATGCTCCCCTAGAGGCCAATGCCCTGTGCAGGTAGCGACAATCCTGGCTATGTCATGCCTTGGTTTGGAAATTAAATTGATTGATTTTGGTTTGTTATAGGCGGGCCAGATTTTCCTGGATATAACGCAACTCGTTAAACTACTCCACCTATGATTTGCTTCTGATGTGTATTTGGTAAGGATATTGCCCTTCACAACTCCAAGAGGAGCATATACTCTCACTGCCAGAGAGTTGTGAAGGGCTGATCCTTGCCTAGATAGCTCATCTGCCTTCTCATTACCCTCATAGCCCCTATGGCCCGGTATCCAGATAAGAGTGACGCTCATATCCACTTCCTTTAGGGCCTCTTTACATTGCTGGACCAGTTTAGAGGATGATAAAGCTGAATCAATGGCTTTAATAGCTGCCTGACTGTCTGTTAGTATAGCTACATTTTGGTTCTGACGGATATTTTTAAGGGCTGTACAAGCTTCCCTTATTGCCAACAATTCTGCCTGGAACACGCTGGCAAAATCGGGAAGTCTATAGGTTTTTGAAATCTCAAGAGATTCACAGAAGACACCTGCACCAACACCGCATTCCATCTTCGAACCATCCGTGAAGATAATTGTGTCGAAGTCTTCCGTCACAACGCCTTCCTCCCAGTCGGTTCTTGACGGGAGCAAGACTCTAGACTTCTTTGAGGTGTCTAGGGTAGGGATGCAGTAATCGGTGGTTGTGGATAGGATGTCTGATGATATCAGGCTTGTTTGGTTGCAGTGTCCGTAAGATCTAGGTTTCCAGCAGCCTATTTCTTTGAGTCTCAAGATACTGCAGGACACCTGATATTTGATAAAGAGGTCAATCGGAAGAAGGTCCAGGTTGACGTTGAGTGCATCCGTTGGACAGGACCTGATTGCCCCTGATATCCCTACGCAAGCATTTCTCTGCACCTTTGTAAGCTTGTTTACTATGTAGGCTATATAAAAACATTAGAAATCAACTGAAAAACAATAAAAATTATCAAAAATCAACTATAAAGAAAAATGTTCAACTATTGAAGGTAAATAAAAAAAAAATATAAAAGTATAAAAAAAATATCTGTTTTATGTTTTTTTTCAGTTTTTTTTAAAAAGTAAAAATATTAAAAAAAAAGCACACAAATTCATTTTAAAATGATTTTTTTAACCTAAAAAAAAAAATTGGCCCCCAAATCCTATTGGGCCTAGGGCCTCCAAAACTCTATAGACGCCCCTGATTATCGTGATTCTTAAGGGGGCAGCACCTAGTGGCAATGGCGATATTAGTTATTGCATTTGTTTGCTCAATTTTTGTATGTCAATGCCTAGAGGTCTTTCTGATTGAAAGTGGCAAGAAATTGTTAATTTGTAACTTCACTACATTTAAAAGTGTGTACTGAGTATAATACATTTTCCAATTCAATAAAAAGTTATATATTGTCTGAACAAGACATTTGTTGTATTATGTAAAAAATACTTGAGAAAATATTAGCAAAAATTTAAAACATTGTTTTTTTTGTTTAATTTTAAATGTAATATAAAGAGTTCTGATCCACGTAAAATTATACGATTCAAAAATTATCTTTTTCGAATGTTCTAATAATTATTTTTCTTTGAATTTAAAAACAATTACTATTTTATAAAAGTATTTTGATAATTACAAATAAGTGAACAAGTTTTAACAATTTCACTACATGTAAAGTTTTTCAAATAAAAAAAAAAACACATAAAAGCGTGACATCAACTGAATAAAGAAAATTTAAAACACATCCCACATAACATCAAATCCAAAATCCTCACCACAGCAATTTAATAAAAAAAACAAAAACATCTGTCAAAACAAGTAAATACACCGCATCGAATTGTTGTTGGATTTTACATTATTCATGGACCTTATGTCAAAATTACAAATACAACAATGTAAACAAATGGGGGTTTGAGGGTGAAACGTACGAAAAATTCCGGTCTTTAATTGAAAAACATTAAGTTTTTAATTTTGTTGAATTGAACATATGACTGAATTAAAATAAATATGAACATAATACAACTTTTCGTTTTTTTTTATCATTTGCCAAAAATTCAGTACAAATAAAAAGTTATAATTCACTAATTTTATATTTGACTTTGAGTAGATAAAATTTAGGAAAACGAAATAGAAGTATTTTTCTTGGAAATATTTAATATTTTTTTTAATTACTCAAAAGCTAGATCCATTCACCAAATAGTTTTCTGTTTTGTTATTCAAAATAAATAATAGCATTGAATTTTAAAAACAAGAATTATACTAAATTACATACAATTTTGAAAAAAAATACGACTTTATTTAAAAACTAGCTGCGCCACTACTACCGTAGTTTATCATTGGATGAGCACCACCACCGCTTCGTTTTGTTTGGGTGCTTTCAAAGTTTGTGGTTTATGTAAAACTTACTTTGAAGTAGTCTTGCCATCATGAGCCTTCTGATCAACGGACGCACAATGATTCGTTAGGTTATAATTATACCATTCCCGGATCAGTAAGTCGATCTATAGATGGAAAAATTGTGGCTCATTAGGTCGTTTGTGTTGACATTCCTTTGCGAGGCAAATTTAAAATACCAATCAATGCACAATTTCCGATTTTAATATTTTTAATTTTTGGCATGTGAAGGTTTCAGGCTTACAAGTTACAACTCTATGCGCAGCCACTCTTGCAACATGATTGGCAATTTGTAGGGACATTTCATTGTCGACGTTTTTCTGAGTGATTCCAGTTAGTTCTGTACAAAAAGCACTTAGTTTTGGTAATGCAATAGGCATAATAAATTCAATTTTTTCAATTTCCATTCAAAAGACTTACCAATGGTTTAAAACTTCCGTGATTTAGGAAGTGTTTTATTCTCTCAGCAGGTTGCTTCAAGATCGATATTCGGTTCAGCTACCTCATCTACGTCATCTGTGTCAGCCAGTTAGGTATCCCTGTCGTCATTCAGTGGCAGCGAGATAGTGAGACATTTGGTGCTACAAGCTTGGATTTACATCTAGAAGATTAAGATTAAGCGAGTTGACCACGATATGAATGTTTCGATTCGTAATTACACACATAGAGGAAAGTCTGACTCAAATTTGTAATGAACTTGATCTTATGATACCGCCTCTAATAACTATCAAGGTTTCAGACATTACATTCGGTAAGATTTATCTGTTAAGCAAAACAGTGTTCATAAAAATATACATAATATCCTTCTAGTGAAAAAAGTTCGATCTTCATTCCTTAAACGCAAGACTTCTCAATTTGATTATCTTCAAGATGAAACAGCTAAAAGTGCTGCATTACTGTCCCGTTTAATGGGGCGCCGTAAGAATTCCTTACAAAACATGATTGGCTTTAAATTCCTTTGTAAGCTGAACACAGCATTGAGTCGTCTTCTGAAGCTTGGCGTGGAAAATAGGCTAAGTAATTTTTATCAAATGCTACCAGATTCATCATCGTATAATCATCATGAGGTACCTTCTAGAAATAGTTTAGATTACATTCTACTCCGACTAATATCTGTACATAAAATCTATCAACGTATTGCCTATAGCTGCATTGAATCAGCTACCTATTTTAAAAAACTCTTAAGGAACAACTTTTTCATGGAAACTATCACACTATTCTTGGCTGTAATAGCAAATCTTTGGGACCTAACCAATAAACTTGGAAATACTTACTCGGAATTCTATGGAAAATTGATAAATTGATGCCTTTTCGAAATTCTTTTCCACAAGTAGATTCCCAGAATAGTTTTAGAAACGTCGACTTTCCGAAAGAGCTCGAACGATTTTCAATCAAGCCCACAGCCCACATCGAAATACATAAAGTTCCCGCCCAGGATAACAGCATAAGAATGGATAAGGAGTTTGTTAATACAACACCAATCCCAATTTTAAGTGTTCTTCAGAAGTTACAAAAGGAAGAAGACTTTGGAATGCCAATCAGCAGGGAGTCATTGAAGCCAGTCATCGATCTAAGTCGTATTCACAATGTAGGGAATATAAGAGAGTTTTTCAAGGGGGAAGATGATAAACGCCAGGAATGTTTAAACTCATGCGCCACTAAGTATATTCTTAAACACGAGTGGCTTGCCATTTAAAAACTAGTGGAAAGAAAAATAATTGCAAATGATCACAAAAAAGGCTCTCAGTGTTTTTAGAAAGTTTATTACGAGCAAAACTTAAGAATATCTTTACAGAAAACAACTATAAACTAAGCATTATGTTTAACAAACCGCGAGAGCACAAACTCTACCTTTAAACTTTGGTCTTACTTAAAGAAGTCAATTAACAGATTCGTTGCACTACAGTTGGAAAAGTTCGGATGATCTGCGTTTGTGTTTTGTAGTTATGTTTCTGTAAAATAAAAAAAAAATGTTTAATATTGAAACTTATAGTCAAAGTATATATAGTAAAAGTATATAGTACAAAGGTACATGCATAAAACGAGGTTCGTAATCCATCATTCAACACGAATCTATCGAGGCATACATCACTGACCGAGGAACCACGTTGTGTTAAGAGTCCTACCAACGTCATTCTGTTGGTGGATGTTGGATTCTTCGTTTGTCCTAAATCAACGCGACGATTCAACGGAATTCGACGAAGGAGTTCAAGTTCAACGAAAGGAATCAAAGTAAAAAACAGAAAATTCTAATTGGAAATTCCTATTCTATGTTGTTTCTCTAATTTTTTTTATAGATTCATCACTAGGAGAAAGTCAAAATTGAACTTTAAACCTGAAGAAGGACTCAAACCAGGCGATATTACTCTTGGTTTCTTGATGCAATATACTTATGTGAATACAGTCACAAACATGCCCAAAAAGAAAGAAACTCAAAAACACGCATTATCATCGAAAGTTTTTGGAAAAGTTGGTCAAATTGAAGCCTAGATTTATTTCTATATCTAGAAAATAATCTTTTTTGGAACGACTCAAAAGCAGTATCAGCAACTGCAGAGTAGTCAGGCAATTCGGTTTAGTTAATTAACTTACGAGTGATCCAAACAGGAATATTTAAAATTATATGATTCTTTAGGGCTTCCAACACGCTCGGCCTATTCATCCGCTGAGGCTGACACCGCCTACATAGAAGCAACTTGTTGGGACAATTTAGAACCTCCTAAATGACGGGAGTCGGAAATCATTGGTAAGCATTCTTAAAAAATGTATTATAAATAAATTAAATACAAAGTAATCTCAGCAGTTTTGTATGTACTATTTTAGAATTCCCTGCAATTTTAAGAAACTTAAAGACTGACGAAATAGGAGCTGAATTCCATGAATTCATAATGCCTATTGAATCACCAAAGCTTCTGTTTAGATCTAACTGGAATCGACACAAGAATGCCCCTACAAACTGCCCTAATGATGTTCCAAGAGCTGCTGCGCAAATGGTCACGAGCCGGCAACCTTCACGAAGTGAAAATGTCCGATTGGAATTTGCCTCGTAAAAGAATGTCAACCCAAACGACTTAAGAAGTCACATATTTTCAATCAATGTATCAATTTACCATATTCCAGAAAAGGTAAAATTATAACACATCAATTTGTGACAATTTTACTGACCAGAATTCTCATGATGGCAAGACTACTTCAAAGTAAGTTCCACATTAACAACAAAACTTAAAAGCACTAATTGACGTGTTTTTTTTCAGCAGGAAATCAAAACGAAGTTTGGATGTCGATTTTACTCTGCCGTTCACTTGATTCAACGATATGCTTAGAATCTCATCCATGATTAGTCAAGATTTTTAAATGAAGTTGTAATTTTTCAAAATTGTATGTAATTTCGTATCATTTTTGTTTTTTAAATTGAATGCCATTATTTATAGATTATAGGTTTTGAAATGCATCTCAGTTTTTAACCCTAGAAATATAATCATATTTTTTAGTGCGTGAAAGATAATCATACGTCTCAGAGACGTAATGGCACTTATTAAGCGCGTTTAAAGATGACCATTGATTTTTCATCATTATTTTGTATTTTAATTAATTATTTGGGTTATTTTAAGTAAAATGAATCAATAATTAAGTACAAAGAAGTAAAATTTATAAAAAATCTGAACCACCTTGAAAACAAAACGAACAAAATTCTTTATTTTTTAAAGAAACCTTTGAGTTGACTTTGAGCCCTAATATTTTTTAAAATAGTTCATTGAAGGGTAAGCTAACTGTACAAAATAGTTTTAGTAATTTTTGAGAAAAAAGTTTTTTCCCCATATACTTTTGTTCAGTGCACAAAAGTTTCATAAAAGATAATCATACGTCTCCCAGACATATTACATAGTCGTTACTGGCCCTAATGCATCTTCAGCGTAAATTTTAGGATGCACCATGCAAGCTCTGACCTAGTCCTGAGCAAACATAAAAAACTAATGTAATACGGCTTATAATTGAAAAGATATTACAATTTTTCACCGCGCCATACGTCCCGCAGACGTAGATTATCATTCTAGGGTTAAATAATTAAAAAAAATATTGAATGTACTTTTTTCCAAGAAAAACACTCCTTTTTGGTTGTACTAAACTTGATCTGCTCAGGTCAATTATTATTTATTAAGTAGATTTTATCTTGTTTTAATTGAGGCATATGTTAAATACAACAAAATTGAGAAATAAAATATTTGTAATCCTTATTCTTCTTATGTTTTGGTTCATCACGTCAACAGCATACGTTAAAAATTCAGTATCTTCATCTTGCATCACAGTCAAAACAACGTATCTCCCTTAACCTTAAATAGCAAGATGATTTTGCAAAGTACATTATCTTTACCTTTTAGCTACAGCTTTAATCATTATAGTATTTCACTTAATTTTCGTAATTTTTCATTAGTTATGAGAAGATTCATGCCTCCATTTGACTCCTGAATTTTTGAAAAATTTCAAACGGAGTATTGAAGAAAAATAATGCAGATTTTGAAAATCATCACAAGTTTTTTTGAAAAAAAATCTACTCCATGAATTTTGTTAACCTCGAAAAGCCTTTTATGTATATTATGTCACTAATTATAAGGTTGAGTGCCGAATAGAATTTAAAAACATAATATTATTAATTCCATTTTATTTTACAAAAAATAAACATTATTAACAAACCACGGAATCTAAATGTTTGATGATTAAAATAATTCTTTATCACTAAAAAAGAATACAGTATTATAGCTAAGGACTTATAATAAATGTAAAATTAAATGTCCATAAGGATCTAAATCATCGTAGATTTGTAGTGATCCTCGGGCAAAGCGATCTGGAGGTGGAATTAGACCGACTGGTTCATGATAATTATGATGTCTTGCTTCTGATGGTGTAGCTCTGTCCTTCATATAGTAGTTGTCTTTCTCAAAATAACTTCTTAGCTACATGTTCTCAAACTAAGAAATACCCATTTTCAACATCCTTTTTGTATTTTTTTCAATATATTACAAGAAATTGATGTTATAATCTTAGACTACAAATTCGTAACAGGAAATAGTAAACATTTGTAAACGGAATATTGAAGAAAGATATTGTAGATTTGGAACATCATCATATTTTTTTTTAGATAGCCACGAAAAGCCTTCTAATTAAAAAAAATAATATCTCAAAAAACTAAATTGATGAAGTAATTCCTGGAGTTGGGTCTGAATTGAATATGTTGACGGCATCGACAGCAATATATCATTGATGAATTGGAACGCATTTAAGTTAAATTCAAAGACCTACAATTTAAATTAAAAAGAGAGACAAAATTAAGATAGTTCCTATTTTATTATTTATAAAAATATTCTTACCAGCTACTTCCCTTAAGCTTAAGCTTCACTTCATCATACTTTTGAATATAGTGAAACAGAGCAATTGGCCAACTCTCGGTGGATTGTATTTGTAAATTAACGATTAAATCAACTTAAATCAAATGAGGAAGGGCTTGTGAGCACTGCAATCCTTCGCCTGTCGGTCGCTGGCTGAAAGAAGTACTTTGCATTGCACAGATGGTGACACATGACGCGCGTGTACTATTTCTATCAAACGCTTCAATTGATCCAGCGAACCAGAGATCCCTTAACTTCATAGCCACATTTTCAACATGTATATCCTTCTCAACGAATATAGCATGTTAGACCGGTTTCATCGCGAAGCTTTTCAGTCTTCTTCAATATCTATCCCTTCGCTGTAATCGGCCCTTCTCATTCCTACAGTTCAAAATTGAGGACATAAGAACCTATCACAATAGAGCGATTTAATTTCTAGGAACAACATCTTGTCATCAAGTGTAATTTCAACTAAAAAAATAAAACAATATTCTTACTTACCTTGAATTTGTACCTCTTCGTGGCTGTGGATTTTTCATTCCAGAATAGATATGTTGGCTTCCTTCTCGGGAAAATCCATTTCTTTTGTTGCAACTATCTCCTTGATTTCTTCTTTATCTGAGGATTAAATTAAGTACAAATTCATTATATATTTTTATTTAAATAAATTGATATTTTAGATTTAAATTGTTTTACCTTCATTTGCATTTGCATTACTGGGAATGAATTTTGTTTTGTTTACATTTTGTTGAGTTGTCAAAATTCTCACCTCGTTGTTAATCTGTCAAAACTGGGCTTAACTTAAATTGGGATACGTTTGCATTGCAGTTCTATGGTGTGCCTATACTTTCTGCATGATTTTTTCTGTTTTTAGCGAAACTTTTCATAAACATCATAACAACAAACAACATACATAAATCCGCTGGTCCGGATGGTATCCCCGCTATTGTTCTGAAGAGGTGTTCTTCAACGCTGGCAAAACCACTGCGTGCGTAAGCTTTTTCATCTGTCCTTCTCCTCAGGTCTCGTTCCGAGCGGATGGAAAACTGCATTTGTCCAGCCTATTCCTAAAAAAGGCGAATCTTCCTCACCCTCTAATTACTGACCGATTGCACTTACGTCCCTTCTTTCCAAGGTCATGGAAACGCTGATTAATTATCAGCTCAAGAAATATCTTGAAGATCGAAAGCTTCTTAATGACCGGCAGTACGGCATTCGAAGCAATAGGTCCACTGGTGATCTCATGGTTCATCTCACCGAACAGTGGAGCAAATCTTTACATCGTTTTGGAGAAAGTAAGATTATTGCACTTGATATTTCAAAAGCATTTGATAGAGTTTGGCATCAGGCTCTCTTATCGAAAATGCGTGCTTTCGGTTTTCACGAATCCCTGCTTCATTGGATTAGTAATTACTTTTCGGAGCGTTCAATACAAGTAGTATTGGATGGGTTCAAGTCTGAAAACCACAAAATAAATGCTGGTGTGCCCCAGGGCTCTGTTCTATTTCCAACACTCTTTCTCATTTTTATTAATGATCTCCTGTCTGTAACTTCTAATCCAATACATTGTTTCGCTGACGATAGTACTCTTAGCTTTTCGTATTCGTTTTCAGATTCACATCCCTCTTCTTCGGATGTGGAATTGCAACGACAAAATATGATAAGTTCATTAAATTCCGACCTGCACAGCATTAAATAATGGGGAATAAAAAATCGTGTGGAATTTAATGCTTCGAAAACTCAATGCTGTCTTGTATCGTTAAAGCGAGATACACCCCCTTGCCATTATCCATGGATGGCACTTGCATCGAGGAGACTGAACATCTCGATATTCTCGGTATGTGTATCACCAACCACCTGTTGTGGAACGAACACATACGCGATGTCGCCAAAAATGCCGCAAGATGTTTGGGTTTTCTAAGGCGATGGAAGAAGTTTGTCTCCCCCTCTGATCTGGCTGTTATTTACAAGACTTATGTACGTCCAAAGCTTGAGTATAACTCCCATATCTGGGCTGGTGCTCCTGCAACTTACTTAAGCCTCTGAGACAGTATTGAACGTAGGGCATTTAGATTGATTGGTGATAATACCATCATAGGATCATTTACGTCGCTCGAACATCGTCGTTAAGTTTCCTGTCTCACCCACTTTTACCGTTATTTTAACAGTTTATGCTCTAGCGAAATACCCTCGAGCCCAACTTCGGTCGTACCGTCAAGTATAGAGATTCGTTCTTTAGCCATACTACGCGAATGTGGAATTCCTTACCACACTCTGTCTTTCCCAGCCATTGCAATATTCAGGAATTCAAAACCAATGTACACCGACACCTCCTTTCAACCCCTCTCTCCCTTTCCTAGTGCTCACTGTGTCTTTACATAATAAGGGTAGTAATATCCCCTTAAGTGTGCGCTTATTATAAAAAAAAAAAAAAAAAAAACATCATAGAATTTGTTTGCCAAAAGCAGTCAGCACAGTTTTCACTGAAAGAAAGTTGCAAAAATAATTTTTCTTTAAATATTTCATTAATTTTTCAATTTTTAAATTCAACGGATCTCTTTTTTGAACGGCTGAGTTCACCTCATAGTTTTTTCCCCCCAGTTGAGCAATATTGGCACAAATTCCATAACAACTACATTCATAATGGCTTGGTCCTTATGGACAAAATCCTCTCAATTAAGCTTGTAGGCCGAAAGAGAGCAAACCCATTAAGTCGGGACTCTAGATAATATATTTCCTCTAAGCTTACACAACTGATCTCTGCGTCCTGTTGCGTCGTTTTTTTTTTGAGCGGCTTGCATTATATTTCTTCGCAGCTGATGAATAGGCCGAGCTGGTAGTTTCTTTTGCTCGTTCCAACACCAACAATCAGCTGCTGGGAGAAGGGCGTTAGCGGTCGACTATTAAATGGCACAACTTCCACTTGCATAATTGACTTGGTGGTGTTGTTGTTGCTGGTTTTGTTGCATTGAATGTATTTGACTATTGGTAAAGATGGTGACAACTCCACCGTTATGCGGCAGCTATGGCCGTTGAGATGTATACACAAACACAGTGGTTAGCGTCCGTCGTTAAAAACATTGATATTATTTTATTATTAGAAATATAATATAAAAAACTTGCCTGTAAATCAGCGCCCTGTTTGCTTTGTCTTCCAGATTTCTTGAAAGTTGTTGCTTCCTGTCAACAAACTTCTCCATCTAGCTCGGTCCCTAGCTAGATGTCTCCAGTTTCACGTTCCAAGTTGGGTGAGGTCACTTTCCACTTGTGCGCGCCACCTGATTCGTGGTCTTCCTCTGCTGCACTGTCCTGTGGGTGTGGATTCGAAGACTTTCCGGCCCGGAGTACTGGTTTCCATGCGCTCTACGTGACCCAGCCATCTTAGTCGTTGGACTTTAACCCTTCTCGTTAAGTCTACATTGCTCCAACACTCTCCTTCTATACATACGGGACCGTAGATCACACAAAGAACTTTTCTCTCGAAACGACCCAAGGTGCTTTCATCCACTTTTGTCATAGTCCATGCTTCTGCACCGTATAGCAGGACGGGGATGATGAGGGTCTTATATAGCGACACTTTAATCTATCGAGAGAGGAGTTTACCGCTCAATTGCTTTCTTAGCCCAAGGAAACAGCGGTTAGCAAGAGTTATTCTTCGTTTGATCTCAGCGCTGGTGTTGTTTTCTGCGTTTACAGCGGAGCCTAGGTAGACGAAGTCCTTGACTACCTCAAAGATACGTCTGTAGATGGTGACGTTTTGACCGAGACGTCAGTCAGTCGATCTCTGACTTTTGAGCAGGAAAGACTTAGGCAGTGTGGAGTTTATTTACAAGTGTTGTGGAAAGTAGAGAAGTCATTAAATTCTTAGCTAGTCACTCACTAATTAAGTAGTTCGATAGCGCAGCGCTAGTGTGTTGGCTTGTCAGTCGTTCTTTGACTTCCAAGCAGTGAAGAAGTGTTTTAATTTATATTTATTTCCAAGTTAAATAGTGCAATTTAAGTTAAAAACAAAGTTGGCAGTTTGCCACCACCATACATAACAAAGCGATAGCCCAGTGGAAGTGGCGTCCGGAAGCAGATCCAAGGGTCGTGGGTTCGATTCCCAGCCGGAGTCAACGAAAAATTTAGTTGCTTTTTTTCACAACAGAGAAATTGCTGATTTTATCTGTTGGGAAGAAAAACAAATGAAGGAGAAGAAAGCAGGGGTATCAAAAAATACCTCTGCAAATACATCAGGTGATGTAAGTGCAGTACCGGCAGCGGTACCTCATATCACCGCAACAACGTCAGGCTACCAGTCCGATCCGACAATTGCAACAACAACAAGCAAGAGGAAACGAGAAACACCAAATCCAAATTTGGTGCAACGTAAGAGTGCTGCTACTCGTAGCGCTATGAGAAAAAGGATGGAGACGGAGAAGACGAAATTGATGACGTCGGATACTGAGTGCTCAGTGGTTGACGACGAGATTGATTACGTCTCTGAGGAAGGAGAAGGTCACTATAGGTCTCCGAACAATAAGAACGAGACCTTAGCAGAGCCGTCTACAAAAAAGGCGTTGGAGGTGGATGTGGACCTCCAAAATGAAGCAAGGTTGATGAAGGACCTGCAATCCAAACAGGCTAAAATCAGGCAGTATGAGGAAAGCCTTAAGAAACTTAAGGAGGAGATGGAGCCGCTACTCAGCCAACTAAGGCTGAAACAAGAAGCTCGCCGCCAAAAAGAAGCAGCGGAGCGCGTTCAGCAACAACAACAGCAGAAACAAACAAAAAAACAACAACCACAAGAGCAACAGCAAAAGCCCGCAACCATAAGCACAGAGGCGGTGCAAAATAAAAAACCGCCATCAGCAGTGACAGGCCCAATTGCTGAGGGCCCATCGACCTCAACTAAAGCAACGCAGCAGCAACAACAGCAGCCAAAACAGCAGCAGCAGAAACAGCAGCAACAGAAACAGCAGCAGCAGAAACAGCAGCAGCAGAAACAGCAGCAGAAACAGAAGCAGCAACACCAGCAACAACCACAGCCCAAGAAAGAGAAGGTGCCACCGATTAGGACCTACCGGGTCGACCTGCAGGACTTGAAACAGGTATGTAAGTCGGCCACTAAGGGCAATTTTGTAATAAATATTCTAAATGAAAAAGAAAAGCGGTATTCGGTACAGTGCTTCTCACTGGCCGAATACAAGCTACTGAAAGAAGTGCTTAAGCAGGCCACCGCTGAGTTCTTCAGCTTCACGCCGAAAAGCGAAAAATTTAAGACGGTCCTACTAAAGGGCATAAGTTCCTGCACGGAACCGGAGGCGCTCTTAGCTGAGCTCCGCCAAAAAGCCAACGACGATCTCGATTTCATCGGGGTCAAGCCTTTCACTACGGTGAAGTCCAGGCGAGGGGGTTACAGGCTGCCAATGTTCCTCGTAACATTATCGCCCCAAAGTAGCTTTGAGAGTCTGAGGGAAATCAAATGCCTCGACTATCAAGCCATACACTGGGAGACATTAAAAAGGCACGATGACATTTTACAATGTACGAAGTGCCAGAGGTTCGGCCATGCCGGAGCCAACTGCAATATGCAGTTGCGCTGCGTCAGGTGCTCAGAAACCCACAATGAAGGAGAATGCAAGCTGGGGAATGAGCGGGTTGAGGATTTAACCCAGCTCAAGTGTGTCCTTTGTGGAAACCAAGGGCACCCGGCTAGCTATAGGGGTTGCCCTAAGGTCCAAGAAATGAAACAGAAACAGGCCAGTCAAAAAGCCGAAAGAAGTCGAACAGTTCGACAGGCTCCAACACAAAAATTCGTGGATCCCAAATTCTCTTACGCCCAAATGGTGTCAGGGAATGGGAATACGAGACAGGCTCCACCAACGGTTGTCCCAAAGGCCCCCGCGCCTAAGGCACCAGAGGTGCAGCCTGACATTGTAGCCTTGTTGTTGAGCATTCAAGGTCAACTTACAGGGCTGCAAAGTCAGATAAAGGAGCAAGGCAAAAGGGTAGATCATCTCTACTCTTTGTTGCCTGGCCTGGCGCAATTTAGACCATAATGGGCGCGCTGCCGGAGACGCGCCTAAAAGTCCTAGCTGTGAATGTAAATTCACTGATTAGGATTGAACGAAGAGCCAATATGTTCCAATTGTTGAAAGACTACAGTCCCGATGTGTTTATGGCTAGCGAAACTAAGCTAAACCACAAACACAAATTGACTCATAAAAATTACAATATCGTAAGAAGAGACCGGCCCGACTCCACTCAAGGGGGTGGTGTCGCTGTCTTTATACGAAAAGGCATTAATTATAAGGTCATATACAACAATGAATTGCGAAAGCTCAAGACGCTAGAAGTTTGCGTTGTATGCATCTCTCTCACTCAAGGGAAGCGGATGTATATGATTGCGGCTTATGCGGCTGGAGCTCCGCAGGTTACTTACTTTGCTTCAGAACTCGAGATTCTTTTTAGGGAAATGAAACTGAGCTTGGAAGAAAACTATTTCATCTTGGCCGGTGATTTGAACGCAAAACATGAAGATTGGGGAAATCAACATAGTAATCCCAGAGGTAACCATCTTTTTAATTTGATGAATCTTTACAGCGTTGAATATGGCGTCGACCTGCTGGCTACTGAAAAGCCATCGTATCCAAGAACCGGCTCCTTTCTGGATCTTTTGCTGTACGACACCAGACTGACAGTTACAGACAAAGTGGGTAATCACCCTCGAAACTGCTTACACACAGTCGAGTACGACAGTGATCACTGCGGACTGGCTGCTGTAATGCAGATTCCGAACGAACGCGTGGAGTTGGAGGAATACGTTGCAACGCATTCTTACAATTACAGTAAGATGCGCTGGCCTCGTTTCACCAACGCCCTAGCGAGAGAACTTCGTTCGAGTGACATAGCCCCACCAAACAACAGAAACCTGACAAATACAGAAATTGACCAACATTTACAACAGATGGACGAAACAATAAAACGAACGATGGAACGGACAATACCAAAGTACAAAGAACGGGACCAAATGGACGCTTACAGAAACGCGACTATCGACGCACTACGTAGGCAAAAGAGTGGCCTACTGACAAGACTCAAAAACTTGTACAGACGACTCACAGACCCACACGACTTGGAGGTTAGGACACTGAAGTCGTCAATAAAAAATGTCAATCTGTTGATTAAGGAGAACTACAGGTTATCAATTAACAAGTACTGGGACCGCAAGATCCGGTCAGTTAATTCCAGTGACCCTAGTATGTTCCCTAAAATCAACAAGATATTCAGGAAAAAGAACGACAATGACCTTCCGTGTCTGAAACTCCAAAGAACTGAAGAGAACAGAGACGTACTCATGACAGCGCAAATAGATCCAGAAGAAGCCATCTTTGACGATGACTTTTATATAATTGAAGATCCGAAGGAAAAAGTGGAGGCGGTGGGAGCTGCTTTCCAGCAAGTGTACAAGGTGAATGCTTGCATTCGCCCCAACCACGACCTGGAAAACAGAGCCCTACTTAATCATTTTTACCTTCGAAATGATATAACACAATGGCGATCTGAGAACCGCGGTTTCGTGCGGTTCAATGACGATTCCTTGGCAAATGCCATAATCGCCGAGCAAACGGGACCAAGTCCCTTGTTAGTGACGAAGGTTGAGCTTCAGCTCATCTTCAACTCAATAAAAAATAAAAAGTCAGCAGGTGTCGATGGTATATCCAACGTTGTACTAAGACATTTACCGATGGAGGCAATTGACATTTACACCACACTCTTCAATAATGCACTGAATAATGCATATTATCCAGTGCATTGGAAGACCGCTGTGGTTCATCCTCTCCCGAAAAAGGGAAAGGACAACTCCAACCCGTCAAATCTTCGGTCGATAAGTCTTCTTCCGAGCATCAGCAAAGTTTTCGAAAAGATCATCAATAGGGCTCTGACTAAGTGGGCTGCGGACAACAAAATAATTCCGGATAAACAGTTCGGGTTCAAGGCTGGTCATGACACAATTCATGCTGCGTCTAAACTCGTTTCTGATATCCAATGGAATAAAACAAAACAACAATGCACAGGTGCTGTTCTGGTTGATTTGGAAAAGGCCTTTGACACCGTATGGTTAGAGGGTCTTTACCTAAAATTAAGCAGGCTTGGCATAAGCAAGCCATTGTTGTATATACTTTATGATATGCTTAACGGTAGAAAGTTTGTTGTCAAAAGTGGCAATGTGACTTCTACCACAACATTCTTAATTAAAAATGGTCTTCAACAGGGAGCGGTGAATTCGCCGATTCTCTTCAGCATTTACACCAGCGATCTGATAGGTAGTCTTACAAAGGCAATTGCGTACGCCGACGATCTTATTGCGTACAGAACGGCCCGAAAGGTTGAGGTTATTAGAATTCTCTTGCAGCGTGATTTCGACAAGATTCAGCGATATTGCGACGACTGGAAACTGAAAATAAATGTCCAGAAGTCGGAGACAATTCTGTTCCGGACTCCGTTGGCTGGGGCCACGAGGGATACGTGCAAGAATTGGCGCAAGATGGTCATCGTTGATCTTCACGGCCAGTCATTAGCGAGCAAAAGTGTAGTGAAGTACCTCGGTATCTGGTTAGATCAGTATTTATATTTCGATAGACATATAAATGCTGCTCTGACCAGGGCCAGAGGAGCCTTCGCTCTGACGAAACGGCTGTTTTTTAGCAGTCGGCTTGACTCCAGAGTGAAGGTAATTTGCTACATGGCCCTCATACGGCCGATGATCGTTTATGGTTGTCCTGTGTGGTTCAACGTTGCCCCTTCCCAGATGGAGAAGTTTCGGGTGTTCGAGCGGCAGTGTTTACGACGCTGTACCGGCTTATATCGAACAGCCGAATCTTCTTACGTGCACTACTATTCCAACGAGGTCCTATACAACGGGGCTCGAATCAACAGAATTGACAATTTCGTGATAAAACTCGTTCGAGGTCACATTGCAAGAGCTATGTCTTCGACCAACAATTTAATTTTCGGGGCGTTCTATCCGAACGACGAGTATTTTGAAAGTGCACGCTTGAGCGGCTTCATTCCACCAGAGGCATTCCTCTTTTTAGATAGATGCGGTCTGATACAGGATAGATTGGCAGTTCCGCTAATCTACCACGTCAGACGACGAACCGTGGATAGGCGACTCCTGTACAATCGGGACGTCATGGCACAAGGCGGAGCAGAGCTCCTTCGGTTCAGTAGGGCTGTGTCCGAACGGGACCGAACTGATAGGGTGAAGCAGGAGAACCAGTTTTGGTGGCTTCAATCGGCACTTGATAGTGGGTAGTCGGGATGGGGTTTTAAGCCTTGGCCGGCTTACATATTTGTTTTATAGTTTTAGGGTTTAGTTTTTAAGTAGAATAGGCATGGTGGCACAAAAAAAAAAAAATACAAAAAAAATATGCACAAAAAATACAGAAAAAAAAATACAAAAAAAAAATACAAAAAAAACAAAAAAAAAATTATAAAAACATAAAAAAAAAAAAAAAAAGACAACAAAATATGAAAAACAAAAAACGTTAGATAGTTAGATTTGCTGCTGTGGTTGTTCTAGTTTTAAGTAGTTTATAGGTAGAATAGGTAGTTTTAGTTAGCTTTAAGTTTTATATTAAGGACCTTATTTTAAGTAGTTTTTAAGTAAAAATAAAAAAGGATATTGATATTAGTTTTTTTGAAATTTTCTAATGAATACAAAATAAATAAAATGAATTAAAGTTAAATAGATCTTAGGGCCGAAAGGCATTAGCATTAAGTATTATTGTTTAACTTAGAGTGTCCGTATGGGACCAGTAAGTTAGTTGTAAGTTATGGTTAATTAGGCTAGTTTTATGAATTTTTGTCTAGCTTTAAGATAGTCTTAAGAATGAATTAATAAAAATGAATTTAAAAAAAAAAAAAAAAAAAAAGTGTGTTGGCTTGAGAACCAAGGGTCGTGAGTTCGATCCCTGCATTGGGTGGAAATTTTTTTAAATTAATTTCGAGTCGCGATGATAAACCTAATAAAGGAAAAAGCAGCAGGGGCATTGAAAAATACTTCGGCCAAATCATCCGATGGTAAAGTCGCGATGGAAAACACCGTAGGCAGTGAAGGAAGGAAGAAGAGGAGAAGGGCCTCAACAGCAAAGCCAAATTTGGATGGGAAAAGGCCAGCCACCATCTCAACCAAGCTGCAAGTTGAGGTGGTTGACACTCAAAGAGCAGCAAAGACAACGGCAACGAAAAATATCCAACGGGAATACGAAGATGATATTTGTTCCGATGACTCTGTGGAGTACATGTCCGGAGAAGGGGAGGGACTGTACAGGGCCGGCGGCAGCAATATGTTCACTGGGCTGTCCACAGAATACACTGACGAGGAGGTGGAGGAAGTCCTCCTAACAAAGCAGGCAAGCATTGATAAATGCGAGAAATTGCTTAATACTCTTAAGGAGGAAATTAAGCCCCTTCTAAAACGCCTTAAGCAAAAACAGGAGACGCGCCGGCAAGAAGAGGCAGCGGAATTAAAAAAGAGGCAACTGCAGAGGCAGCAACAGCAAAGCCAACAACAACAACCAGAGCAGCAAAAACAACAACCACAGCAGATGAAACAGCAAAAGCAAGTTGCTACTAATAACAAGCAACATCAAAAGGAGCAGCCTAGACCCAACACAGGGGCGGTGCAATCAGGCCCCAGCTCATCGGGGGCCCCCAAACCAATGGAGGCAGCAGCACCAGCCGTAATACCAACAGCAGCACCAGCAGTAGCACAAGCAGCAGATCCGGTTGCATCAACATCAGCAGCAGCAAAGCAGCAACAACAGCAACACCAGCAACAACCACGGCAAAAGTCCGAGAAAGTGCCACCAATAAGGACGTACAAGGTCGACCTACAGGACTTAAAACAGGTATGTAAGTCGGCCACGGATAATAAATTTAGTATTAAAATTATAAATGAAAAGCAGAAGCGGTATTCGGTCCAATGCTTCACATTGGCCGAATACAAAATAGTTAAAGATTGCCTAAAAGCAGCCACTGCTGAATTCTTCAGCTTCACTCCTAGGAGTGAAAAACCGAAGACGGTCCTTTTGAAGGGCATCAGTTCCTGCACGGAACCATAAGAGCTCCTAGCTGAGCTCCGTCAGAAGGCCAGCGATGACTTCGAATTCATCGGAGTCAAGCCTTTTTCTACGGTAAGGTCCAGACGGGAGGGACATAAACTGCCAATATTCATTGTAACTTTGTCGCCCCAAAGTAGACTGGAGAGTCTCAGGAATATTACCGTCCTAGACTACCAGGTCATACACTGGGAAAAATTAATGAGGCACGACGACATGCTGCAATGCATGCGCTGCCAAAGGTTCGGTCACGCTGCAGCCAACTGTGGAATGCAGGAGCGCTGTGTGAAATGCGCCGAAACCCACAATAGGGGTGAATGTAGGCTAGGGACTGAGCGGGTCGAAGACATGACCCAGCTCAAGTGTGTAATATGCGGGAACGAGGGGCACCCCGCAAATTATCGGGGCTGTCCTAAGGTCCAAGAGATACGGGACAAACAGGCCAGCCAAAAAGCCGCAGAAAGTCGAACCGTACGACAAGCTCCGACAACAAATTCATTCGTGAGACCCGATGTTTCTTACGCCAGATCTGCGAAAGGAACGGGTAAAGCGATACAGGCTCCACCACCGGTCGTCCCACAGGCCCAAGAACCTAAGGCGCCGGCGGGGCAGCCAGACATTCTGTCCTTGTTGCTGAGCATTCAAGGCCAGTTGGCAGGACTGCAAAGTCAGATCGTGGAGCAAGCTGGAAGAGTAGATAAACTCTACTCTATGATGGCTGGCCAAGCGCAAATTCAGGGTTAAGGGCGCGCTGCCGAAGACGCGCCTTAGGATCCTAGGTTTGAATGTGAATTCATTGATTAGGATCGAACGTAGAGCCAATTTGTTCCAGCTGTTAAAAGACCACAGTCCTGATGTGTTTATGGCTAGTGAAACCAAGCTAAACCAGAAACATAAACTGACTAACAAAAATTACAATATCGTAAGAAGGGATCGACCCGGCTCTACTCAAGGAGGCGGTGTTGCAATCTTCATACGTAAGGGCATTAATTATAAAGTCGTATACAATAATGATTTGCGAAAGCTCAGGACGCTAGAAGTTTGCGTCGTATGCATCTCTCTCACTCAAGGGAAGCGGATGTATATGATTGCGGCTTATGCGGCTGACGCTCCGCAGGCTACTATCTTTATTTCAGAGCTCGAGATTCTTTTCAGAGTACTAAAACTGAGCTTGGAGGAAAACTACTTCATTATGGCCGGAGATTTGAACGCGAAACATGAAGATTGGGGAAATCAAACAAATAATCCAAGAGGTAATCATCTTTTTAATTTGATGAATCTTCACGGTGTTGAATATGGTGTTGACCTGCTGGCTACTGAAAGGCCATCGTTCCCAAGGAGCGGTTCCTTTCTGGACCTTTTGCTGTACGATACCAGACTGACAATAACGGACAAAGTGGGTAATCACCCTCGAAACTGTTTACAGACAGTCGATTACGACAGTGACCACTGCGGACTCGCTGCTGTAATTCAGATTCCGAACGAGCTTGTGGAATTGGATGAATTCGTTCCAACGCATTCTTACAATTATAGTAAGATGCGATGGCCACGTTTCACCCAAGTCCTTGCAAGAGAACTTCGTTCGAGTGACATAGCCCCACCAAACAACAGAAACTTGACAAATACAGAAATCGACCAACACCTTGAACAGATGGACAAGATAATAAAACGAACAATGGAACGGACAATACCGAAATACAAGGAACGCGACCAAAACAACGTCTACAGTAACGCGACTATAGACGCACTACACAGACAGAAAAGCGGACTACTGACAAGACTGAAAAACTTGTACAGACGATTTACAGACCCGTACGACCTGGAGATTAGGACACTGAAGTCGTCGATTAAAAACGTCAACACCCTGATCAAGGAAAACTACAGGTTATCTATTAATTTGTACGGGGACAAGAAAATTCGGGCCGTTAATTCTAGCGACCCGAGTATGTTCCCTAAGATTAATAAGATATTTAGGTAAAAGAACCAGAACGACCTTCCGTGTCTTAAACTCCAGAGAACAGTAGAGAACACAGACGTACTTCTGACAGCGCAAATTGATCCTGATAAGGTGAATGCTTGCGCTCGCCCGAACCACGACCTGGAGAACAGAGCCTTACTTCATCACTTCTACCTGAGGAATGATATTTCACATTGGCGATCCGAGAACCGTGGTTTTACCCGGTTTGATGACGACTTTTTAGCAAACGCTATAATCGCCGATCGAACGGGCCCAAGTCCCTTGCTCATCACGAAGGTAGAAATCCAGCTCATCTTCGATTCAATAAGGAATAAGAAGTCAGCAGGTGTCGACGGTATATCCAATATTGTACTAAGACACCTACCGATTGAAGCAATAGACATCTACACCACTCTGTTCAACAACGCGCTGAATAATGCATATTATCCAGTGCGTTGGAGGACAGCTGTGGTTCATCCTCTCCCGAAAAAGGGAAAGGACAACTCCAATCCTTCAAATCTCCGGTCAATAAGTCTTCTTCCAAGCATCAGCAAGGTATTTGAAAAGGTAATCAATAGGGCTCTGGCTGAGTGGGCTGCGGACAACAGTATAATTCCGGATAATCAGTTCGGGTTCAAGGCAGGACATGACACTATTCATGCCGCGTCTAAGCTCGTTTCTGATATCCAATGGAACAAGTCCAAGAAACAATGCACGGGTGCTGTTCTGGTTGATTTAGAGAAGGCCTTCGACACCGTATGGTTAGAAGGGTTGTACCTCAAACTCACCAGACTAGGCATCAGTAAACCATTATTGTATATGCTTTATGATATGCTCAACGGTAGAAAGTTTGTTGTCAAGAGTGGCAATGTAACTTCTACCACCACCTTTGAAATTAAAAACGGTCTTCAACAGGGAGCGGTGAACTCGCCGATCCTCTTCAGCATTTACACCAGCGATCTGATAGGTAGCTTAACTAACGCAATTGCGTATGCCGACGACCTGATTGCGTACAGAACGGCTCGAAAGGTTGAAGTTATTAGAAGTCTCTTGCAGCGTGACTTCGAGAAGATTCAGCGATACTGCGACGATTGGAAACTGAAAATAAATGTCCAGAAGTCGGAGACAATCTTGTTCCGGACTCCGTTGGCTAAAGCCTCGCGAGATACGTGTAAGAATTGGCGCAAGATGGTCATTGTTGATCTTCACGGGCAGCCATTAGCGAGCAAAAGTGTAGTGAAGTACCTCGGTATCTGGTTGGACCAGTATCTATATTTCGACAGACATATGGATGCTGCTCTGACTAAGGCCAGAGGAGCCTTCGCTCTGACGAAACGGCTGTTTTACAGCAGTCGGCTTGACCCCAGAGTGAAGGTAATTTGCTACATGGCCCTCATACGGCCAATGATTGTTTATGGTTGTCCAGTGTGGTTCAACATTGCCCCTTCCCAAATGGAGAAGTTTCGGGTATTCGAGAGACAGTGTCTTCGGCGCTGTCTCGGTTTGTATCGGACACCGGAATCTTCTTATCTGCATTATTACTCAAACGAGGTTCTATACAACGGGGCTCGAATCAATAGAATTGACAATTTCGTGATAAAACTTGTTCGGGGTCACATTGCGAGGGCTATGACTTCGACCAACAATTTGATTTTCGGGCCGTTCTATCCGAACGACAACTACTTCGACAATGCACGCTTGAGCGGCTTTATCCCACCAGAGGCATTCCTCTATCTAGACCAGTGCGGCATGATACAGGATAGATTGGCAGTACCGCTTATCTACCACGTCAGGCGAAAAACCGTAGACCGGCGGCTCCTGTATGAACGGGGCATCCTCGCTCGTGATGGAGCGGAGCTGCTTCGGTTCAGTAGGGCTGTGTCCGAAAAGGACCGAACTGATAGGGTGAAGCAGGAGAACCAGTTTTGGTGGCTTCAAACTGCATTTGATAATGGGTAATCCGGGGTGGGGTATTTTTGCCTTGGCCGGCTTACATACTTGTTTTAGTCTTAAGTTTTAGGTTTAAGTAGAGCAGGAATGGTGGCACAATAAAAAAAAAAAAAAAAAAAAAAAAAAAATACAAAAAAAAAAGAAATTAAAAAAAAAAAAATACAAAAAAATGCAAACACATATCACAGACAATATTATAAAAATCCTCGAGGGAATTACAAATAGAAGGACATAGTTGTTTTGCCGCTGTGGTTGTTCTAGTTTAAGTAGTTTGTAGGCAGATTAGGTAATTTTAAGTTTTATTTTAAGGACTTTAGTATGTAAGCAAAAATCCCAAAAAATGATAAAGATTTTAGTTTTTAAACTTTTCTAAAAAAAAAAAAAAACATAAATTGAAATAAATAAAACAATCTTAGTTCGTAGGCCGAAAGGCATTAATTTTAAGAATCATGAATTTCTTAGAGCGCCCGATTAGGGCCAGTAAGTTATATTTAAGTAGAATTAATTAGGCTAGTTTCCCATTTTGTCTAGCATGTAAGTAGAGTTAAGTTTAAATGAATAAAAAAAATGAATTTCGAAAAAAAAAAAAAAAAAACCGAGACGTCAGTGTTGTAAGTCCTTTCTTGATGCCAGCATGTACTTTGTGTTGCCCTCATTAACCGTTAAGCCCATTTTTGCTGCCTCTGCCTCAATACTCACAAAAGCCCCATTGACATCATGCTGAGTTCTTCCGATTATGTCAATGTCATCAGCATATGCTAGTAATTGGATAGACTTTTGAAAGATAGTGCCTCTAGTGTTGACGTGTGAGCTTTGCACTATTCTTTCAAGTTCGATGTTAAAAAAATCGCATGACAGCGCATCACCTTGTCTAAAACCTTTTTTGACATCGAAAAGTTCTGTTAAGTTGTTTCCAACCTTTATGCATCCTGCACAAATGGACGAGTTTGGCATGGATGTCAAAACTAGACACGGCCCTATACAGCTTGTCCCGGTAGATGCTGTCATATGCGACCTTGAAATCGATGAAAACATGGTGGGTGTCTATTTGGTGTTCTTAGGTTTTTTCCAGTATCTGCCGTAATGTGAATATTTGACCGACTGTGGACTTTCCTGGTCTAAAACCACACTGATAAGGACCTATCAGGTTGTTGACGATGAGCTTTAGACGTTCACATACGGCAGAGAAGATTTTGTAAGCGATGTTAAGTAGACTGATTCCTCTATAGTTGGTGCAGTTTAGAAGGTCTCTTTTTTTTAGGATCGGGCAAACAATACTGAGGTTCCATTCATCGGGCATGCTTTCTTCCGACTATATCTTACAGATAAGTTGGTACATGCTCCTAACCAACTTATCTCCAGCTGCTTTAAAGAGCTCGGCATTCAAGCCATCCGCTCCAGCGGCTTTGTTAGACTTCAGCTTAGATATGGCAAGATTAACTTCGTCTAAGTCGGGAGAACGGGATTGTTGGCTTTGGTTGTCTATGTTGAATGGATCGTCCTGCCTGACAGCGGAATTCGGTTCGTCGTCGCCGTTTGACAGTATACAGAAGAAGTCCTTCCATATCCTCGGCCTGACTGCGGTTCCACTATGATGTTTCCACTTTCATCTTTGCAGCCTTCGGTTCTAGGTTTATGTACTTGTGAATTTCGTTTCACTTGTTCATAAAGCTTTTGAACTGCATTCCTGCTTTTAAACCTCTTAACATCTTCGACCGCATGCTTCTCATGCTCTCTCTTTTTCCTTCTGAGAAGTCGGTATTCCTCTCGCCTCTTCTGCTCATAGAGCTCATGAGCAGCTCTCGTCCTTTTATGCAGCGCAGCTTTGCGTCTCTTTTGTTTGGCTGCATTTGCCTGCCGACATTCCTCATCAAACCAGGGGTTCCTTGTTGTTGGTTTCTTGAAAGCCAGCACATCAGAGGGGCCTTCTCTGATTGCATCTTGGCAATGTTGCCACTGGTTTTCGATACATTGTGTTGGTGGCACAGAACTTTGAGAGAGGTTACTTGTAACTCGATCGGAGAAGGATTCGGTGATCTCTTGCGATTGTAGCCGTTCGACGTTGTACCTTCTCCCAGCATCTCCCTGTTTTGCTTTGGGTCTGGAAACCCGAAGTGCTACCTTGGCTACAACAAGGTAGTGGTCCGAGTCGATGTTAGCTCCTCGGAAAATTCGGACATCCATGATGTTGGAAGCGTGCCTGGCGTCAATCGCAATGTGGTCGATCTGGTTAACGGTAGATTGATCTGGAGATCTCCAGGTTCCTTTGTGGATGTTGAGGTGTGGAAAACAAGTTCTGGCTACCATGACGTTTCGCTCGCCAAAGCAAAATCTATGAGCCTGAATCCGTTGTCGGAAGTGTTGTCGTGCAGGCTGTTTTTCCCGATTATTCCACCAACGATGTCTTCCCTTTCTAGCTTGGCATTAAAATCACTTAAGACAAATTTTAATATCGTAGCTAGGACACTGGTCATTATGTTTTGTCTAAGAGCTCGAAGAACATGTCTTTAGTGTTGTCATCCTTCTCTTCTGTGGGGGCGTGCGTGCATATCAGGCTTATTTTGCCGAATTTAGAATGATTCGGATTGTTATTAGGCGCTCGTTGATGCACCTATAGCTCAAGTTGATGCTCCTCTTTTTGCCCGACCCATCCCATCGTATTTCCTGGATTTCGGTGATGTCTGCTTTATAGCAGTCTAGGGCCTCCGCTAATTCTTCAGCTGCACGTGGTATGTTAAGGGACCTAACATTCCACGTGCATATCCGAAGTTCGTTGTCCTTAATTCGTTTGCGTAGGTTGTCAACAATAAATCTCTCCGTATCCGATGAACCGCTTAAGAACAGCTAGAAAGTTGTGGGTGGTTAGATCTTCCGCTAACTCAAGATGGACTGCTCTGGTGACGAAGCAAACAAACACTGCGACATAAGCTTTCATAGGAGATGTACCTCGACGACGAAAGTGTATACTAAATGGGCCGCAAAAATTAACCCCAACAATGTTAAATGGCCTCGACTGTTGTATTCGTTGATGTGGCAAATCACCCATTATTTGAAGATTGCGTGATGGCCTTGCCCGTGTGCATCGAACACATTTGTGAACCACCTTACGAGTCACAATCTTACCATGTATGGGCCAAAACTTGTCACGAACAATGCTGAGCAGCGCTTGGAGACGTGCATAAAAATTTTTTTCGTGCAGATGACTGTGGTGAATGCAATGTCTTTTGGCGATAACATAGGATACTTTGCATCAAAGTTCAGAGCAGAGTTATATATTCTACCTCCTAAACGAAGTATACCATCAGAGTCCATGAATGGCGCAAGCGATTTGATGTGACATCTTGAGGACAGTTGATAGCCTTTGGATAATGCTTCGATTTCTGTTTGAAAACTTAGGAACTGCACGTATTTTACCGATCCCTTCAGAGATTTAGCAAGTTCTTCAACAGTAAGCGGTCCAAATGAGTTTACAGTCTTCTTGATGCCATTATGTCTGTATCTGAAAATGAAAGCAACTATTCTGATCAGAGATTCAAAGTTGTTGTGGTATTTTATGTTTTCAATGAGATCAGGTTCTATACAAATTTTAAAAATAGTTTTGGTTCTTTTTCGCTCAAGCTGAGGATCATCAACATTCAATATTAAAAAATAAAAATAAATTAGGTGGCGCAACAGTCCGTAGAGAACCAGGGCCTAGTTACATACTTACAACTCTCAACCATTCCTGTGTGCGAGTACTGTTGTCAGGGATGGAGGGGACCTACAGTTTTATGCCGAATCCGAACGGCTAATTTTGAGAAAGCACTTTTTCATGACAAGCATTACTCTTGGAGAATTTGTAAATTCCTCGCAAGAGGCAGTACCCGTTTATTTTTTTAAATTAAGGTGGCACAGACAGGGATCGAACCCAAGACCTCTCGCATGACAGTCCAACGCACTAACCATCATGCCACGGGTACTACAACATTCAATATTACATTTGAAAAAAAAATTTGAAAAAATCCAAGTGCTTTCTTCCAGCTTCAGGAAATAAGGTCCACTGGACCACATTTCATTTTGAATTAATGCTGACGGATATGATCCTCTCGATATTACGTCCGCAGGATGCAATTCCGAAGAAATGTGCTGCCATCGAGAAACTGAAGAGTGTTGATGAATAATTGGAACACGATTGGCTACGAAGGTCTGCCAGTTGCATGATTCCTCAGCGATCCAATTCAGTACAATTGAAGAATCCGTCCAATAAGTTATATGATGTAGAATGGAACCAAAAATCTCCTTTAATCGTTGCTGAACCATCATCACTGCGGCACATAACTCCAAACGTGGTAGGGTTACCTTTCGCGCAGGTGCTACTTTAGATTTGCCACATAGAAGGTTAGTTCTCACCGTACCATTATAATCCACAGAACGTATCTATAAACATGTACCAAAAGCATCTTCTGAGCTGTCGGAAAAAGCATGAAGCTGATAGTTATCTGGATGACAAAAAAATACACGTCGACCAATGTGCATGTTGTTGAGTTCACCTAGATTTTTTCGAAACTTCAACCATAAGTGATAAAGTTCTTGGGGCAAAGCTTCATCCCATGTAAATTCAAGACGCCAGAGCTGTTGCATACAAATTTTAGCAAGCAAAATTAATTAATAATTAAATTGAATTCACTATATATGTATATTTGTTATTATATTTCACTTCACTTGCACTTATTGACTGATCAAAGAGTAAAAATTTTTCTTAAACAAAAATGGTCAATAACTCAATACTGACTTTTTTTAATTTAATCCTTTATATGTATAGATTTAAGTAAGAGATTTTATTCTAATAAGTCTAGAAGAAGCTTTAAGAAGCTGGAGAATTTATTTAAAGGAACTTCGGAAAAAACATCTCAAAATTTGTTGAAAATACGGTTCGCGATTTGAGTAAAATTATTTTTCAACTTTGAGGGCTCGTAAATCAGAACATACAATATATATGTATGTTAAAAAATACTTTTAAATCATACGCTCGTTTTATATAAGAGTACTTAAACATAAAATTTAAAAGGATAAATATAACTTCTTAAAAAGACTTTTTTCCGCTCTCGCACCACTGTGCGCCACAGCTGTTGCATACAAATTTTAGCAAACACAATCACAGGGTTTATCAGATGAGCAATATCAGAGAGAACCGTTCTCTTTGTTATGCGCGTTGAAAGCAGGGGAGTTATCTCATAACGAAACATATCTTCGACTGGACTCCAAAAGGTACCTAATATTTTGATCACTTCATTACCCTTTATTTTGAAACATTGCTCACGATCATTCTCTGGAACTCTTTCCATAATTTCAAGAGTTTGCACACCATTTCTTCAGAATGAAACCACCGCTACGTAGCAATGATATGAATTCTGATTTCAGCACTTTTAATTGAACGAGAGAGTCACAGCGAGTGATGAGATCATCAACATAAAATTCAGAGATAATAGCCTTAGCCGCTGCAGGAAATTGTTCCCCTTCGTCGATAGACAGCTGCTTTAACGCACGTCGACAAAAATGAGGCACAGGCAGTGCCACAAGTTACCGTTACCGTGAAATCGTCGATCAGACTCGTCTAACCGCACTTAATGATACATTTTTGTTATATCAGCTGTCATTACAAATTTGTGTCTCCGAAATCTTAGAGCAATTGAGAACAAATCTGGCTGAATGACAGGACCTACCATGAGAATATCATTCAGTGATTTTCCAGAACTCGTTTTGGCTGCAGCATCACACACTACACGTAATTTTGTTGATGAACTTGAAACTTCAACCATGAGTGACAAAGTTCTTGGGGCAAAGCTTCATCCCATGTAAGTTTCAGACGCCACAGCTGTTGCATACAAATTTTAACAAGCACAATCACAGGGTTTATCAGACCTAACGGATCAAAAAGATGAGCAATATCAGAGAAAACCGTTCTCTTTGTTATGCACGTTGAAAGCAGGGGAGCTATCTCATAACGAAACATATCTTCGACTGGACTCCAAAAGGTACCTAATATTTTGATCACTTCATTACCCTTTATTTTGAAACATTGCTCACGACCATTCTCTGGAACTCCTTCCATAATTTCAAGAAAGTTTGCACACCATTTCTTCAGAATGAAACCACCTACGTAGCAATGATATGAATTCTGATTTCAGCGCTTTTAATTGATCGAGAGAGTCACAGCCAGTGATGAGATCGTCAACATAAAATTCAGAGATAATAGCCTTAGCCGCTGCAGGAAATTGTCCTCCTTCATCCATGGACAGCTGCTTTAACGCACGTCGATAAAAATGAGGCAGAGGCAGTGCCAAAAGTTACCGTTACCGTGAAATCGTCGATCAGACTCATCTAACAGCACTTGATGATAATTTTTTGTTATATCAGCTGTCATTACAAATTTGTGTCTCCGAAATCTCAGAGCAATTGAGAACAAATCTGGCTGAATGACAGGACCTACCATAAGAATATCATTCAGTGATTTTCCAGAACTCGTTTTGGCTGCAGCATCACACACTACACGTAATTTTGTTGATGAACTTGATGGCTTCATTACGCAGTGATGAGGGAGAAAATAATGTGGAGAGGTAAGGTCTACTTTATTTACCGATTCCATGTGAAAATTCAGCAGCATTTCGTTCATAAAGGCAGAGTATTGTTGGAACAGGTCTGGGTTTTTAAGAAATCTTCTTTCTAGCGACAGAAGCCTCCTTTTGGCTATATCATAGAAATTGCCTAGTAGGCTTGGATCCTGTTTGAAGGGATGTTTGACACTAAAGCGACCAGACTCTAAGCGCGAATAGTGGCTCACAAAATGATTTTAACATTCCCTTTCTTCTGCTGACATACCATCTGTTTGACTGCTGAAGCTTTCAATTTCCCAGAAAGCCTTTAACGTGTTGTTCAGTGTTCATCTGATTCGGATTCATGGTTAGTGTTTCTAAAAGCAAAATCACGTCGGGCGGTTGGACGTGATCGGATTATTGGATTTTGGAAGTTGACCTGCTACTACCCACCCAAATAAAGTATTTTGTAACGCAGGTAAGTTCGATCCCAACTTGATTTGTCCTACGCATAGTAGAGTGTAAAATAAATCTACGCCAAAAAGCAGATCTATACGCTGAGGAACATTAAAATGTGGATCAGATAAATTAATATTGTTTGGAATGTTCCATCTTTTGATATCAATTTTCTTGTCAGGTAGCAGTCCCGTTATTTGTGGTATCACGAGCGCCTCAATTGTAGCTGTAAATCCATTGATGCGAGAACCAATGTTAAGAATTGTCTTGTGTTTAGCTATTGTAACAACGTTATTGGCACAAGATAAGGTGGTATGGGATGGAAGACGTTGCGTTCCAAGGATGTGCATGAGCCTTTCAGAGATTAAATAAGTTTGGGACCCTGAGTCCAAAAGCACCCGACAGGGTAGAATCTGTTGTAAAATACTATTTTTAGTAGAGCTCGAGTACATTAAATGAGAAGTTGAAGCTGGCATTTCTTTAGAAGCAGTGAGATTTTCAGAAGCTGCTGGGTTACTACTTGAACTAAGTGGAGCTTGTGGTACAAAACTTGTAGCATTTTCAACAAGATGCAAAAGTGTGTGGTGTTTATTTCCACAATGGTGACAATCACTAGATAGACAATTAGCGCTACTGTGATCTGAAGACTTTAAGCAGTTGTAGCATAGATTCATATTTTTAATTTTGTGTATACGTTCCGGAATAGAAAGATTTTGAAATTTGTAACATCGATAGATAAAGTGACTCCCAGTCTGAGCAGAATATGCAAGTGTTTTTTGTGGTAATAAATGCTTTTACACAGTGTTTTGAACTAAACTTCTGACCTATTTGATTATGAGATTTTATTGAAGAGTCAAGAGTAAATAATTGATTTGTAACATTACCTTCAAGATGCTGAGCCCTCTCTTTAAGAAAATCTGAAAGTTCCTTCAGACTTGGTTGTCTATCTGTTGGTGCGTCATCAATCATTATTCCACTTACTTAGAGTTGCAGGATCCAGCTTGGATGTCATTATGAATCAACAACATCGTCCCAATGTTCGACAGGTCTCTTCAGATTACTCAAACCGGTTAAATGGTTGCTGATTTTATCCACCAAGTTTCTTAAATCTGGTGCGGAAGCCTTATGAATCTTAGGATGATTGAATTTGCGTTGAAGATGCTCCTGCGCGATTATTTTCTTGTTTTCGAAACGTTCTTTTAATCTTACTAATGCCACATCGTAGTTGTCGTCTTCTATTTTGAGCCCTTCAACTGGAGCAATTGCCATTTCGTTTAGTTTCGAAAGAATGTAATGAAAATTAGCTTGCTTGGAAAGTTTGGGGTTGTTATGCACCAATGATTCAAAGCGATTGTACCAAACCGTCGACTTAGTCACGTCACCTGAGAATGAAGCAAGTTCAACTACTGGCAATTTGATTGAATCATGTTTATTAGAAATTGATTGAGATACGTCCAATGTTTCATCCTTGTTCGCATGTTTGGTGTTCAGAAGAACTTTAATTGATAACCTGTTTTTCTCCTTAATCAACAGATTGACAATTTTTTTTGATGACTTCAGTGTCCCAACCTCCAAGTCGTGTGGGTCTGTAAGTCGTCTGTACAAGTTTTTGAGTCTTGTCAGTAAACCACTCTTGTGCCTAAGTAGTGCGTCAATAGTCGCGCTTGTGTAAGCGTCCATTTGGACCCATTCTTTGTACTTTGGTATTGTCCGTTCCATTGTTCGTTTTATTGTTTCGTCTATCTGTTGATAATGTTGGTCAATTTCTGTATTTGTCAGGTTTCTGTTGTTTGGTGGTGCATCTTACTGTAGTTGAAAGAATGCGTTGCAACGTATTCCTCCAACTCAACGCGTTCGTTCGGAATCTGCATTACAGCAGCCAGTCCGCAGTGATTACTGTCGTACTCGACTGTCTATAAGCTGGTTCGAGGGTGATTACCCACTTTGTCTCTAACTGTCAGTCTGGTGTCGTACAGCTAAATATCCAGAAAGGAGGCGCTTCTTAGATACGATGGATTTCCAGTAGCCAGTAGGTCGACGCCATATTCAACGTTGTAAAGATTTATAAAATTAAAAAGATGGTTAACTCTGGGATTAATATGTTGATTTCCCCAATCTTCATGTTTTGCGTTCAAATCACTGGCCAAGATGAAATAGTTTTCTTCCAAGCTCAGTTTATGATCTATTTTTTTGCCTTGCTCCTTTATCTGACTTTGCAGCCCTGTTAGTTGAACTTGAATGCTCAACAACAAGGCTACAATGTCAGGCTGCACCCCTGGTGCCTTAGGCACGGGGGCCTTTGGGACAACCGTTGGTGGAGCCTGTCTCGTGTTACCATTAACTGACACCATTTGGGCGTAAGAGAATTTGGGATCCACGAATTTTTGTGTTGGAGCCTGTCGAACTGTTCGACTTCCTTCGGCTTGCATTCTCTTTCGATATGGGTTTCTGAGCACCTGACACAGCGCAACTGCATATTGCAGTTGGCTCTGGCATGGCCAAACCTCTGGCACTTCGTACATTGTAAAATGTCGTCGTGCCTTTTTAGTGTATTCCTCAGACTCTCAAAACTACTTTGGCGATAATGTTACGAGGAACATTGGCAGCCTACAACCCCCTCGCCTGGACTTCACCGTAGTGAAAGGCTTGACCCCGATAAAATCGAGATCATCAGTGGCTTTTTCACGGAGCTCCGCTAAGAGCGCCTCCGGTTCCATGCAGGAACTTATGCCCTTCAGTAGGACCGTCTCCAATTTTTCGCTTTTAGGCGTGAAGCTGAAGAACTCAGCGGTGGCCTTCTTAAGCACTTCTTTAAGTAAATTGTGTTCGGCCAGTGAGAAGCACTACACCGAATACCGCTTTTCTTTTTGATTTAATATGCTTATTAAAAATTTGCCCTTAGTGGCCGACTAACATACCTCTTTTAAGTCCTGTAGGTCAACCCGTTAGGTCCTAATTGGTGGCACCTTCTCCTTCTTGGGCTGTGGTTGTTTCTTGTGTTGGTGCTGTTTCTGCTGCTGTTGTTGCTACTGAATTGCTTTAGCTGAGGTCAATGGGCCGTCAGAACTTGGGCCTGTCACTGCTGCTGGCGTCTTTTTATTTTGCTCCGCTCCTGTGTTTTTGGTAGCGGGCTTGGGTTGTGGTTGTTTTTGCTGCTGTGGTTATTTTTGCTGCTGTGGTTGTTGTTGCTGTTGTTTTTGCTGCAGTTGTTTGTGCTGCTGTTGTTTTTGTTGCCGTTGGGCTGCCCCTTGTTTTAGCTCCTTGAGCTTTTTGAGGTTTTCCTCGAATTGGCTGATTGTTGCTTGTTTGGCTTGCAGGGCCTTTAAAAGTCTTGTCTCATCCTGGAGGTCCGCCTCTACCTCCAAAGCCTTCTTTGTCGGCGGGCCTGGCTCTGGCTCCGATAGGATTAAATCCCTATTCGGAGACCTGAAGAGCCCCTCTCCACCTTCGGACATGTACTCTGTTTTCTCAGACTCGGCGTAGTCTGAGAATTCACTCTCCGTGGTGATTTCTTCCCTCTTCTCCATTTTTTTTCTGTTCGCCTTCCACTTAGCCGAATTGGTTCTTTTGACCTTATTTGGGCTAGCCATTGACTGGTCAGATGCCTGACCTGATGTTGTTGCGGTTGTTTGCGGTACCACTGCTGGCACCACCGCAACATCGCCTGATGTGTTGGCAGAGGTATCTTTCGATACCCCTGCTTTTCTCTCCTTCTCCATTTGCTTTTTTTCTCAATCCATAAAATCAACGATTTCACGATTGTGAAAAAAATCTTCAATATTTTTGGTGCACTCCGCACGGGATTCGAACCCACGACCCTTGGAGCTGTCTTTGGACGCACTTCTTCACAGTTTGGAAGTCAAATAACGACTGACTACTACTAATAAAGGCATAACACTAGTAGTGTGGTTCTATTGTAAGGACCTCTTAAATAATCGTATAAATAGTGATATACCTAGAAGTTCGTCTGTTTTGATTTTAGGATTTTTTTTATATTGCAATGAATGGTAATTTTAGAGTAGATTATAGTAATGTTCGTGGGCTGAGATCGAATTTTCTGTCTGTGTACATCCACACTAATTCTAACAGACCAGCTGTTTTTGCATAGAGTGAAACCCAAGTAGGTGAAAATTCCGATCTTGCTGAATTTTGTATTCATGGGAATTGCTTGGTGCCATTATTCTTCTCACACCATGGTCTCGCCATATATATTAGGAATGATGTTGCTATCAACTTTTACCACAATACGGTCATTGTACCAACTCCTTCTTTAATTTCATGTGGTTAAAACTTTCCGTGAATAAGCACGTCATTCACTATTGTTTCCTTTATCGGAGCCCAAACCTGGACAGAGTTTCGATTTCTCAGGAATTTGATGCTCTCTCTGACTCCATTCAAAGAATTGTCTTCCTGTATCCTCACACTGAAATCGTTATTACGGGCGATTTCAATGTACACAATTCTTCATGGCTTCAACATTCGGGCCAGACAATACCAGAAGGAGTGTGTGCTGAGGTCTTCGCTGAGCTGATCAACGAGCCCACTCGAATATCGGACGTGGTAGGTTGAGCAGAAAACACTCTTGACTTGTATCTTACCTCTGACCCTGGTAAATACACTATTAGTATTCTACCTCCTCTAGGTTCATCTGACCATTGTGTCATATCAGCAAATTTCTCGTGTCAAAACTCTCCAGTTAAAGAAAGAGCTCCTAAGAAAACCGTTTGGCAATACGAGAAAGCCAACTGGGACGGTCTCAATAATTATTTTAGGATCTTTGACTGCTTCCTCGATAGTGACGTTGCATTGACGCCAGCGCTGATATTATCACAAGTTTGATTCTCCTGGGAATGAGAACTTTTATCCCGAATAGGGTTAAAGGCATCAGACCTAAGGAAAACGCATGGTTCGATGCGAGCTGTAAGGAGGTTATTAGGGTCAAGAAGGTAAGTTTCCGTTGTTTTAAAGCCAATCCAACTGAGGAAAACCGGAATAAGTTCAAGCAAGCCAGGAAGGCCTGCAACGCCCATATTCGACGGACAAAATTTTTACATGACCAAAAATTACGGCAAAAAATATTGCAATGTCCCAAAGGCAGTAAAAATTGTTGGTCATTTGTAAAAAACGTGAGCAATTCTTCCTCCACTTGTTTGCTCTTTAGAGAAAACTAATCTCTTTGCTTGGCAGTTCGTGGCCAATTCAACGCTGCCAATGAGTGTCATGACCCCGCCTGTCATCGAGCGCGTTAGTGATTCTATGGGGCCAATCTTTTTTCGCACTAGTACTGTAGCGAGAGTCCTAAAAGATCTTAGCATACATAAATCCGCTGGTCCGGATTATATCCCCGCTATTGTTCTGAAGAGGTGTTCTTCAACGCTGGCAAAACCACTGCGTAAGCTTTTTCATCTGTCCTTCTCCTCAGGTCTCGTTCCGAGCGGATGGAAAACTGCATTTGTCCAGCCTATTCCTAAAAAAGGCGAATCTTCCTCACCCTCTAATTACTGACCGATTGCACTTACGTCCCTTCTTTCCAAGGTCATGGAAACGCTGATTAATTATCAGCTCAAGAAATATCTTGAAGATCGAAAGCTTCTTAATGACCGGCAGTACGGCATTCGAAGCAATAGGTCCACTGGTGATCTCATGATTCATCTCACCGAACAGTGGAACAAATCTTAACATTGTTTTGGAGAAAGTAATTTTATTGCACTTGATATTTCAAAGGCATTTTATAAAGTCTGGCATCTTGCTCTCTTATCGAAAATGCGTGCTTTCGGTATCGACAAATCTCTTCTTTGTTGAATTTGAAATTTTCTTTCGAACTGTTCAATACAAGTTGTTTTGGACGGATTCAAGTCTGAAATCCATAAAATAAATGCAGGCTCCGTTTTGTCTCCGACCCTTTTCCTCATTTTTATAAATGATCTCCTGTCTGCTATTTCTATTGTTTCGCTGACGATATCACTCTTAGCTTTTCATATTCGTTCCCAGACTCACAACCTTCCTCTTCGGATGTGGAACTGCAACGGCAAAATATGATTAGCTCATTAAAATCTGACCTACACAGCATTGTACAATGGGGAATAAAAATCGTATGGAATTTAATGCTTCAAAAACGCAATGCTGTCTTGTATCGTTAAAGCGTTATAAACCCTCTTTGCCACTTTCTATGAGTGGCACTTGCATCAACGAAACGTAAAATCTTGACATCCACGGAATGTGCATCAGCAACCACCCTTGTGGAGCGATCACATAGGCGATGTCGCCAAAAATGCCACAATATGTCTAGGTTTTTTGAGACGTTGCAAGAAATTTTTCTCTCTGTCTGATCTGGCTACAATTTACAAAACCTATATACGTCTGAAACTTGAATATAACTCTCATCTCTGAGCTGGTGCTCCAGTAACTTATTTAAGCCTCTTGGACACTATACAAAGATTGGTGACATTAACATCATCACTCGAACATCGACGCAAGGTTTCTTGTCTCTAGTGAAATAGCCAGTTGCATTCCTCCCCTTAAACAATTTAACCGTAATACCCGCGCTTCTAGGAATGACCATCAGTTGAGCCCCAACTTCGTACTATGAAGCACAGAGATTAATTTTTTAGCCGTAGCTAAGCCAAGCTCTATCTTTCCCTATGATTGCAATGTTCAGGAATTCAAAATCAATGTACACTGACACCTTCTATCCAACCCTTCCCTCTTTTCCTAATGCTCACACTGTGTCTTTGGCATATTAAAGCAGCAGTTGGCATATAAAGTTAGCAGTTGCTAATTATAAAAAAAAAAAAAAAAATTATGATGCTTTTGTCTGTTTTGCAATGTCATTCGAATTTTCGGAAGAAAGACAATCAGTTATAGAAACTCTCCTATGCTTTAAAGAGACACAAGAGGAGTTGATGAACTCTTCAATGCAACTCTGCTATCAACAGAGATGGAAAGCCGTTTTTTATCATCATTAACTATCGGTATTTTCTGTGCGTGAGTAGTACCACGAAGAGTATTTTTGGAGTCGGGTTTAAATTGACGACATAAAAACCCATCGGAATAGGAACAAAACCTTGTCGACCAGTGTAATTTCAACAAAAAATAATATTCATTATTATTAATTTAATTTTAAAATGAATGTCATGAACTCACTCATTTACCTTGAATTTGTATTTATTTGTGGGCTTGTCCAAGTACTTCCTCATCCAGGGCGGCTTCATTTGACTTAGGCGAGGCGAAACATTATAATTGTGAGTTTCTTATCATTATGCTCTGGAATCCGTCACTCTGTATTGCAAGGATTGTTTTTTTGTCGTCGCTGATCTCGGCAAGACCTTCGTGCGACTTATGATCAGCATCTAAGATGACACTGGAATGGGTGGTGAGGCAGTCAACAACACATAATGAAACATAGCCCTTTTCGTTCTTGGAAAACTGCTCGAGTAGGAATTTGTCACGATGTAAGCTTGTATCACAGAAATAATACTCCACTTGGCGAGTGATTTTTACCTTCAGAATAGATGTGCTGCCGTTCGGTGGTGGCTTCCTTCCTCGGTGGATTCCACTTCTTCTTTTTCAACATCCTCCTTGGTTTTTTCTTTTTCTAAGGATTAATTTATGTACAAGTACAATAAATATTTGTTATAAAATAAATGTATATATTTGATTAAAAAATTCTCACTTGCATTTGTATTACTGTTAATGTATTTTGTTCCTATTTTCTTTGAGTTGTCAAAATACTCACCTCATTATTTATCTTTCAAAATGCCCCAATTCAAATAATGCCAGGTTATATAATTTGTATTTCAAAACAAGTAAAGTATTACTTTTAGCACAGTGTTGTCACTGAAAAGGAGTTACAAAATTAATTTTTCTTGAAACATTCCCTTCAATTTTCACTATAGATTCTCTAATTCCAGAAAAAATGTTCATAAAAATTATAGAATGTGTATTTCAAAACAAGTAAAATATAATTTTTAGCATAGTTTACACTGAAAAGGAGTTACAAAATTAATTTTTCTTAGAGTATTGCATTAATTTTTCAGTATAGGTTCTCTATGATGCAAGACTAGAATAGAATAGATCAATTTAATGTTATCGATTCTGGGCAACTAACAAATTCTTATCGAAATCCTCTCGGTGCAGCTTGTTGGTCAAAAAAGGGAAAGAATCAAAGAATTTAAAATATTCCCCTTTGAATCACTCGTAAGTTAATGAATTAATTAACCTGACTTGCTTGCATGCTCTGCAGTTGATGTTGAGTCGTTCCAACACCAACACTCAGCTACTGAGAGTAAGGCATAAGCGGTCAACTATTGAATTTTGAAGGTTCCAATTGCATCATTAACTTTTGAACTTCTTAAATCTGGTGGTGTTGTTGCATTGCATGCTGCAGAGATGCCTGTGCCTTTTGAAATTAAAACCAAATAGTTTTTCTTTTATATTCTATATCTTATAAGTTCTTCCTACTTCGATGGTTAAACACAGACTATTAAAATACGAATGCCATTTTGGCATTTATTAGTTTATTTCTATGGCCGCTGTGATGGGGGCAGATGTCACCGATCATGTTACAGCAACAATTAAATCCTGGATAGAGAAACGCAATCATCAGTCCACAGTTGTTTGTTAGTTCCACTGTGTGGTGTAGAAGTAGAAAAGTATTGTATATGTGCTTACAATCGCGATCGAATAAAGTTAATAAGGGTATTCATGCAAACACAGAAAACCCATAGAAACCTTAAAAACTGTAGAATTTTCTATCGGTAGAAATCAACTGTCAAAATTTGTATGGGAAAAATATTCTGCAAAATATAGACTTTTATCTCTCAAATTTGAAGCAGAAATCGTAGAAAAAAAAAAACAGATAAATTTTGTGTTTGTTTCTAACGTTTCCGCAAATATTTCTAATGGGGTGTTCATGTAAACCCTTTGCGGAAATTTATATTTTTCTACAAAGTATAAAATTATATCGTTACATGAATACCCTTAATATAATCAGTTCTTAGAGCAAAGATTTTTACTCTTCCAAGTATCTTGAGGGTAGTTGTTTACTGTACGCTGAAATATCACATAACAAAAATTAAGTGGCGCAACAGACCGTAGAGAACTAGGGCGTAGTGACTTATAAATCTCAACCATTCTTGTATGCGATTCATTTCAATAACGTAGAGGACATACAGTTTGTATGCAAAATCCGAACAGCTAATTTGAAAAAGCAAGAATAATCCATGGCTAAAATAAAAATAACTAATACACTGCCAACCACTACGATAAGGCCACGCATTTAGAAACGAGAGTTCAAATTTCTCAATATGAAATAATAAACCAAGTTTACAAAAAAATACTCAAATAGGATGAGGCCACTGCGAATATTTCCGTGCAGTAGTTAACAAGTGCGATCTTTTAAAAAATTGTGTATAGAATTTCAAAAGAGTGTTGAAAACAACTGTTCTAAATTAATTAAATAATTAAACAGACATGGGCTTTGGAAAGACTTTAGCAGCTACAGAAAGAGCAAACAATTGATGCTCTGAAGGATTTACGACTCTCAGGACGTGAAATAACATGAAGATTTAACAGAAGCAAGAAGGTTGTAAGGAATCACTTTGGAAAAATCAAAAAAGGATACAAGGCAGAAAGAAAAACATCATGATAAAAGCGATTAATTCTACGTCTTGTTTCAAATTCCACTCTGCGAATAAAAAAAGGGTCTAACGCTGTATTCTCATGATTTGAGAAAGAATGAGCTTATTTGGGAATGGCATCATAGCCGCACATCTGGTGTAACAGTGTAGGGAGCTATGACCTACTATGGCACAATTGACTTTTAGTTTTTGTCCACAATAACGGCCGGGAACAACTATTAATGCTTGCTGGCACGATATTTTTCTTAAATAAAAAGCATATTTGGACCTCTGCCTTGGATTTTACAAAAAGACAATATCCCAATTCACACTTCGAGGGTTGTTAGCAGTTGAACTCAATCAGAAGGTGTGAAACTTTTGCCATTGCCCCTATATTCACCACACATAAAAATAAACGTTTGGACATGGCTTTTTCATTAAATTTATGAAGTTGGTAGACAATTTGGAGACAAGGACACCTTAATCGAAGCTATTCGTGATTCTAGGTTCCAAATTTCCTGTGATTATAAAAAAAAAAATGAACATACATATGTTCATAGAGATTATATCCGACAATGACGGGCATAGTCATTACTAATGTAAACACACATTATAAAGAAATGTTGTTAAACCAAAAATGGAAATATATCATTTATTTTTTCATTTTTTCTGATGTATTGCACGTGGCCTCATCCTAGTGACGCATTTTTGTATACCCTTTTTGAGTAGTTTATTTTTTAGTCTCGGGAAATTCCAGCGATCGTTTCCAATTTGCCCTTTAGTTTAATAAATTTGTAACTGTGAAATACGTACCTATTCAAATGTAGTACAGGTTTCTGGGTACAACACTTCAGTTCAAAAATGTGTGGCCCTATCCTAGTTGTTGATAGTGCATATTCATTTAATTAAGAGATTTTTTTATGAATGTACTTGAACACCGAGTCGAATTGTCACTTTTGACAATCACAAAAATTCCATAAGTTGTTTTTGTAGACCAATCCGCTTTTTCCATTTCTTTGTTTCTGCTCTGAGAGGGTTCACCTTAAATTAAATTTGATGGTGTTTCAACTAAAAGGGTACCTGTCGGGACTGCAGATAGTATAGGTTCCCTATGGTGTCGGTAAAACATAAACTATTTTTCCACTGTTACACTTTTTGAAAGGTAATATAACTATACCATTGTATATATGTCTGTTTGAGATTTCAATATTTTAAATTTATATGTCCAAAGAATTGTTTGGGATCATTCCGTAATCTCGTAAACGATAATAGTCGACGAGTTTGTCCGCGATTTGCTTCAATTAACTAAAACATTATCGTCTTGTCTATCAATCGCATTTCAGAGGTTTTGATGTATTTCAGAAACTCTTAAATTAAAGTTTAAAAGCTGTCATAGTCTTTCTTTTGTTCGTTGCGATTGTATTTATTTGTACAGCCAATTGAAAATCATATTCTGCTATCTATTGGTAGTTCCACTAGCCCAGACTTAGTGCAAGATACAGCGAGTCAACCATTATAGCAACTCACCCAAGTTGAAGCAACCATTGCTTCGTGTTTAACTGTGTTGCCTGCTATCTATTGGTAGTTCCACTAGCCCAGCCTTAATGCAAGATACAGCGAGTCAACCATTATAGCAACTCGCCCAAGTTGAAGCAACCATTGCTTCGTGTTTAACTGGGTTGCCTGCTGATTTTCGTGGTTCTGCAACCGTTGCCTGTAATATCAAAAAATTTTGATATTTTAGGTGTATCATTGTTTACTGCGTTTAATCGTTCGGTTCGTAGGAATCAAGTATAAGAAGGTTCGTGCGGGATGAAAAAAAATTACTTCAAGTAATTGCCAATAGCTTGTGGTGATACCGATGTCAAAAACTTCAAATCTGCAAAGGAGTTTCATGTTATTGCCAGTCTGACTTCTGCTGATATTGCATCTCTCATCTTCATATAATTTTTGTAGACCGCCGCGCTGCCTCATTTGTTTTAAATTCTAACAGCAGCCTTTCGTTCGAAAATAGTTCTTTTTTGTTTAGGCCAATTTTTTGAGCAAGTTTTCTTTGTCTAGCTCTTTCCCATACAATGAAAATTATTGGAGTGATTTCACTTATTACAACACTAATATCCATTTTGAATTTGAATTTCCTCTCGCTCATATCTTTACCCTGTCACAGCTATGCACAAAACTGTGGTTGCGGCAGGTTTCTGCAACACTTTGCTGCAACGGCTGCCTCGTCTAAACTGGCTACCCTACACAAAAGTAGTGTGTGCAAAAGAGAAAGAAAGGGTAGAAATTTCTTTGCGTGTTTTTGACGTTTGTCTTTTCACTCTTTCTTTATTTCTTGGATTTGCTTTTGCTTCATTTTATTTTCGATGTTGATGAATGAATGATGAATTAAATTGGCTGAGGAATTCAAATGGAGCAAGGATTTAATGACTTAGCTCATTTCGAATTAAGAAATGCACCCCATTCTTTATAATCCTTGTCATCCGGAATATATCAATAGGGTCAAAAAGACAGACGCATTTGAAAGTCTGTTAAATGCACTGAAATCTTTTGATCCAAATATAACAATGGATGTAATAAAAAGAAAAATTCATACATTACGGAGTCAATTCTCTAAAGAGTTCCGAGAAATGGAAAAGTCGAAGAATAGTGGAGCTGGTGAAGATGACTTGCATGAGCCTAAACTCTGGTGTTTTGACCAATTATAAATAAAATTTTTAAAAAAGACGCTGGGATGCGTCAAACTGATAACTTCCCATCCCGTCTATCGATTTGTCTTGCTTTAAAGTTTGTCTAAATGTATCAATTCTTACCAAATTTGCGATCTATTTTTTGTAGATTTCATTTTTTTATGAAAAAACGGACTGTTGGATTTTGTAAAAAAATTACTGAATATCAAAAACAATATTTTCTGTGAAATAAAATAAGTTTAAGGCCAATAGTTTTAATTTTTGAAAAAATATTTGAGCCGAAAATCAATTTTTACCAACTTTTATTAGTTTTTTGTTTAGGTTTTTTTTTGTAAAAAAACTGTCAATTCGATTTTTCTCAAAATTTTTCCTAATGTTGAAAACAATATTTCTTATAAGTTAAAATTAGTTAGAGGCCATAATCTCAAATTTTTGAAAAGATATTTGAGTCGAAAATCAATTTTTACCAACTTTTGTTAAATTTTTTTTTCGGTTTTTAATTTTTTGTAAAAAAACTGTCAATGCTATTTTTTTCAAAATTTTACCGAATACTGAAAACAATATTTTTTGAAAGATAAAAGTAGTTTAAAGCCAATATCTCAAAGTCTTGAAAAGATATTTGAGTCAAAAATCAATTTTTACCAATTTTTATTAATTTTTTTTTAGGTTTTTTTATTTTTTGTAAAAAAAACTGTCAATTCGATTTTTCTCAAAATTTTATCAGATGTCAAAACATTATTTTTCGTTGTACAAAATTGTTTTGGAGATGAGATCATATTTTAGTCGTAAAATTTTCGAAGTGACACATTTTTTTTCAGTTTTTTTGATTTATAAAAAAAACCGTTAATTGGATTTTTTTCAAAAATATAACTGTTTTGTATCACGTTACAATGTATAACATAAAATTTAATTCAAGTCTCTAGCGTAATTGGTTCATGAGATATTTAGGGTTAACCAAAATGTTCACCTTTTTTTTTAACTGCTATGGTAAAAAAACCACCCACGCAATTTTCTTGAGAGCCCTTTCTGCATCTTTCTGCCTTATTATCTGTATAACAAAGTTTATTTGAAGTCGATATCTCTTCTGGTTTTTGAGCTATGGACGACGAAAAAAACGTCGCCAACGTCGAGAACGTCCGTACGTCCGTATGTCCGTACGGACGTACGGACGTACGTACACACGCACGCACAGACATCTTTCTAAAAATCTTTTATTTCGACTCTAGAAACCTTGAAACGTCGAGAAATGTCAAAATTTTCAATTTGACAAATCGGACCCATTACAATAACTTCCTATGGGAAGTTAATAAATAAATCAGGTGGCGCAACAGTCCATGAAGAACCAGGGCCTAGTGACTTACAACTCTCAACCATTCCTGTGCGCGAGTAATGTTGTCAGAGATGGAAGGGACCTACAGTTTATATGCCGAATCCGAACGGCTAATTTGAGAAAGCACTTTTCATGACAAGAATTACTCTTGGAGGATTTGTCAATTCCTCGCAAGAGGCAGTACCCGTGAAAAAAAGTTAGGTGGCACAGGCAGGGATTGAACCCAAGACCCTGGCATGACAGTCACGCTACGGGTACTACGTTTTGACCAATTAGTGTTTTAAAAAACTCACTGCAAAACCCGATCATCGGAATCAAATATTGAAGAGGTGTGTCTAATCATTTTAAAAGTGGAAAATATCCAAATCTCTGTATATGTCGATAATTTGTTTTTATTTTTAGAACAGCGAGCAAGACTTAGTACCACCCAGTTCCTCATACCACTCCAGCACTCAAGATTCGGATTTAGAAAATGATAATACAAAAAAAAGTAAGCATTATTTTATTTAAATCTGTTTTTTTTTGCCATTCTACTTGGCCTTCGTTACAAAAATATTCAGCAAAACTACACCGTATTGTCTCTGCTGCACCTTTACGAGGATTATCCACCTTTTGAGTTTTTACGCTTGTGCTCGTTGTTGGAAAAGAGGGTAAAAGTGAAGAGGCTAAAAGTGAATTAGTATCATTAGAGTTGTGTTTTATTAAGAAATTGTGCAGAATGATAAGCTTTTGTGACAACTTCAACTTGTTCAACACGAAGATTCATTTTCATAGTTGACTGAAGTATTTTAAATCTGTTTGACATTATTCGGAGGGTATGCTCAACCACATGCCTTGTTCTACTTAATCGACGTTGAAAATCCTTTTTGTTTTGCTTTGCGTTCTGAATGAATATGGTTTCATCCCCAACAATGACAAATGGAAGTACTCTTCCATCTCCCTCAATCTCAAAGCCAAAGCCAAAGCGAGTAAAATTATGCTGTTAGTACCTTTGTAATTATGGTAATATGCGCCATCTTTTCTTAAGCTTCTGAAGGCAACATATTTGTCGTCGAAAGCACCAAGGCAATTTGGAAATATCGCAAAGTCTTCAGCGATTCGTTCCCATTCCGCTTTCGATTCTGGAAACTAAAAAAACATAATTTTTAACAAAAATAATAATAATAATATTAATAATTAAATGTTTCAAAAGAAAATATCCAAGAGTTGCGCGTTTAACTCACGCGCCGTGTAATACCGGACTAAGTTGAATCAAACCGGTTTAACTTATTAATCATTTCAAAACCCATCTCGAATGCCTCCTTTAAAAACAACATGGGGTTGAATTTACAAAAAAAAAAATGAAATTCAAATTTATTTAATTATGGTTGGAAAAAATAATAGATGTTAGTTGCAATTATATTTGTAAAAGTTTTATTAGAATAGACGATGGAGACGCTGGCGCTGTTTGCAGCTTAAGCTATCCAACAACTCGTTCAATAAGGTATCTAAAGATTCAGCTATCCAAAAACAGATTGAACGCAGCTATTTAGTGCTCCTTAAGTAGCATTCACATGAGCGCGACCAACGAACGACGAATGAATGACAAAATGTGATTTTATATACGTTTAAAGACATATTTGAACACAAAATCTTAACAAAACGATAGCAATATAGTTTCTATTTGATTTATGATGCATACTTTTACTTTTCAATATCATTATATTAATAAATTTAAGAAAACAAATTTATTCGTCGCCAACAAAATTCTAGTTGATACGAACTGTCAAACTTTATTCGCGTCCCACATACCATCCACACTGCAACGAATAAATTGATCACGTTCCACATACCATCCACACTGCAACGAATAAATTGTTCGCGCGCTACATAACCTAAAAGTCAAACTTCATTCGCGACGAATTAAAAACTCTCATGTGAAAGAAATGTCAAAATCTGCGAATATTCGTTCATTCGTTGGTCGTTGGTCGTGCTCATGTGAATAATGCTTTATACACCGCCGATCTTTCAGTTTTCTTACTTTTGTCGTTTCAAAGTGTTTCCAAAATTGTACCCGTTCTCACCAAAAATACTCTAATAAAGATATAAATCGTCGGTAGCCATCTTGGTTTGCGTCGCGTGACATTTCTCCTATAAATTAAGACATTTCCCTAATAGTACGTTTCCACCAACAAATAATCCGAGATTTAAGGCAAGTGATTTAAAATAAATCATGAGGTGTTTCCACCAAAGAAAAGGAGATTAATTTGACGTTTGGTTTATGTCATAACAACCAAACTTCAAATTATTCTCCTTTCGAAAAGAAAAAAATATGTATTTGTTCACTCATCATCTGTAAGTAATTAGTTTTATTATATTCTTGTACATATTTATTATTTTTGTATACTTACATTTTATTTCATCTGTGATTTCTTGAAAGTTGTTTATTGTTTTGAATTTGAGTCATATGGAAGTGAGACAGATAGTTTTTGTTGACATTTCCATCTGTCAATAAACGAAATTGGCGTTTAAATGGGTCGGTTCAACAATTATTCTCCGAAAAAAAAGTTTGTTTGATTTCACAAACTAATGTTTCCAAGTAGATTTCAATGAGATTTATTTGAAATCTTCATTTGAGGAGATTAAAATTTGTATGGTTAATCTTCGAGATTTCAAGGAGATTTGTGACAAATCTAGCTAAATCTCGGTTTAGTGCCCGGTGGAAACGTAGTTTAAGAACTCAGTAGTTAATTCTATGTATGTGTGAAAAGACGTCAATTTTTGTCAGTGAAATTTACATCTATTCGTTCGCATTCAAATAAAACAATGCATACCAATGGATTTTGGAGGGTGATACGTACGAAAGATTTATACCTTCATATAGAGTGTTTTTGGTTCTCACACTTAGTTCTCCACAGCTGGAAATCAAAAATGACAGCGACGGTTTTTCTTCTTTGTAATTCTTTATTTTTTGATTGTAGGTCTGCAGAAATGAGTACATTGATTTTAACTACAAAATATTCATTGGGTTTGTTTTATGTGAAAGCTGAATTATATAGTAGTAGATGCATTTTTTGACATAATAAGCTAAGCTAATTAAAGTTATATAGGTAACGGAACAACATTACATACAATGAGTGAACCGCTTACATTAGCCAAAGGTACGTTTGTAATTGATTTGCTTAGATGTTTATGTACATATATTTAAATATAAATAATGGATGCCTTAAAACTAGAATTTTAAATTCTACATTATTCAACAGCTTACCAAGAATCAGAAGTTATTTCGATGAAATGCTGAAGTGTGAAATATAAGTCATAATAGCAGCATGAAATAGAAAATTCAAATATACAATTTGTAATTTATCGCCATTATTTTACGAACATATGGACCTCTTACAGAAGTTGAGTTGTTCAATTTTCTCTCACTCTTAATCTTTATTACAATTTTCTTGATAAAAATCATTTTGAATACAGACAACATTTTCTTATCACTTGGTTTCATGCGCAAAAATAATAATTGGTGCCTTCAAGTGGGTGGTTTTATGTGGAACGAACTGCCGAGACTGTTCTGACCAAGACTTAAGATTTTTGCTTTCCTGTTAATCTTTGCTTCTAAGAAAGCCCATGAGCTGTCATTGCTATTGAATGTTACAGAATAGTAAGTTTATATTATCTAAGATTTCTGAGAATGTTCTAAGTCAGATTAGCAGCGCAAGAGAAACAGAAATATTAGAGAATTCATTCTCACATAAGCTTTGTATTATCTTTGTTTTAAAACAGTGCGAAAGAGAATATTTGAGATTTCGAACCCACAAAATTCCATTTTCAGAGCCTTGACTTAAAAAATGGGACATTTGCAGCCTCTTGAATATCGATAAGAATGGCGAAAGCTTCTGCAGTGAATATTAAAGCTGTTTGTGTAAGTATTTAAGGTTATTGCAAGGGTTAAAGAACTTGGGGTTTTGGATCCTTCCGTAAATATAGATGTCCAGTCTTTAGCCACGACCTCGGATAAAATGCGGTATATTTTATTGCTTGTAGTTGTTTTCCCATATTATGATGTCAGTTTCATTATGAAAGAGTCAATAAATCAAGTCTGTTCCTAAGCAGTCGAATCTTTAATATCCATTAGATTTTGTTTTGGGAAATCGGTGTTTTTGGTTCTTCGTGAGGTTGTCTACTTTGTGGATTAACAAATTTTTTGAAGAGATTAGTTGAGCATAAAGTTTGTATAAGTTGTTTTCTCTAAGTTCCTGAAAGGTGGGTTGCTTCGCTTTTGCTAGGACATTTTGTATGCTAGTGGTGCGAAAGGAGCAAAAACAACATCTAGCTGCTTAGTGGTAATTTAGTTCCATGATCCCGAATCTAGTTTTGTGAAAATGACAGTCAATTTTACTTAATATTAATTATTTAGTCATATTAAAATGTGTATTTACATGAACGCTTCTTTTCCTACTTGATAAATAGCATTGTACACATCATGAAGAGGCTTGACGCCTGCTGGTAGGAAGTTAGAAGGATTGGGAATCTATGTGGAATGTATGAATGAGCGAGAATTTGAAAATAGAAGAAAATAATTAAAGACAAAAAATAGAGAAGAATGCATACAAATTTAGAGAGAGTTAGAGGGAGACAATGAAACAAATGTTTTGTAATGCCACTAGCTATTAAGTTTTTTACATTAGTAATGTTTTTTTTGAATTTTTGATATTTTTTTTTTTTTTTTTTTTTGAATTTACACTTTATTTTGTCTTCTTTATGTGTTCATGATGTTGTGATATCTTTTCATTTCTTACTTCAATTTTGTATATAACCTTTCATTACTACTTATAAGATCGTAAAATAGGCTTAAGATTAAAAATTAATTGTTTGTTCGACTGAAAATGAATTAAAACATTCCAAAAATAAACAAATAAGAATTTGATTTTGTACTTTATTTTGTCCGACAGTGTACCTATTATTTTTTGGATTTTAATACAATCATTTCAAAAACACAAAAAGGAGACAAAACTCAAACAAAATGGTAAATGTTTTGTTATTATTTTGTAGGTACTCGTATTTATTTTGTGTATTTTTTTATGCTAGTTAGGGAATAAAGAATATTTTTAAAAAACGTTTTAAATCAATGTCATAGGAGTAAATATAGATAGGTATAGCACTTTTATAATGTTTACAAAATTTAAAGACATTTTAAATTTAAAGCATACAGTTTTAATGGGCATGCATCTTATAATTCATTTAAGTGTGTCTTTATAACCATATCAATAATTTAATAATTACTCAAGTTAGTTTCGATTTATGTTCTTGCACAAATTTAAATTTTACATTAATTCACATAATATAACGGTAATTGCGTGTTTCATTGACAGTAATTATTATCACAAATTTTAAATGTCACTTGAAAAATTACAAAACCATTTGAAAAAACCATGCAAAAAATAAAATTTAATTTTATTATTATTATTATTATTTTTTATTACAATGTAATTAATTACATAATAATACAATTAAAGCATTAGCGACCAGGACTATCAGCTTAAATTAAAAAGAAAAATGGATTTAAAAGGGTTACATTAAATAAGTTTATCTATTTTCAAAGTTTTTAAGATTTTGTAGATTAATTTTATATTTTCTTCTGATGGAAATTTTAATATGTCTAGCAAAGATTTATTTTTGATAAATTTATAAATAATCGTTTTTGTTGAATTGCAATTATATAATAGATGGGAATTGGTAAATACTTCTCGATTACAAATGTGACATCTTGGTGGGTCTTTTCGTTCCAGCAGGTGATTGTGGGTGATATTTGAGTGGCCCAATCGGAGTCGTAGAAAACACCGAATCATGATTGTTGAGCAATTTGTTGGATATAAAATCGATTGGCCTTCTGGATTTATATTTTTGTGTAGTGGTGTTGGTAATTCCTCCATTGGATTTGTCTTGTCTTAAAAAAATGGGTTTTCACCATTTTTGTTATGTCATTTTTGTTTGGTACATAAGACATTAAAAGAGGTTCTCTAGCTGCTTGTTTTGCAATTTCATCAGCAAATTCGTTGCCTTTATGCCTGTATGCCCAGGTACCCATAATAGTTTCAATCTGTACTTATTTGCAATGAGTTTATCCTGCGAATGCTGTACCATTCTCGTTTTTAGTACCATCGGTATAAATAAAGTACCAGTTTTCGTCCCTGTATTTAGAAATTTATTCATTGAATGCAGCCTTATAGAGTTCTTTGCTAGTGGTGCCTTTCTGTAGCTTACTAATGTCGGTGATGATTGAGTTTTGTGAAAGAAACCATGGTGGATATGACGGTTCTTTTGCTGTGTTGAAGGTGATTTGAAAGTCAAGGAGCTTTGAAGACGAAATGACGTTGTGAATTGTTGAAGGACATTTAGGTATTTTTTTACGTTTGATATTTTGTTTTAATATTGGAGTTATCGGTGAATTGGTTGATGTTGTTATTTTGTTTATTAGATGAGCTGTAACATAGGCTTGTCTATGTTCAATGGACGGGAGGCCAGATTCGGTCAACATATTCATGATCGGTGTAGTTCTAAAAGCCCTGAGTGCCAGTCGTATTGCTGCATGGTATTCTGGTTTAATAAGCTGAATAGAAGATTTTGAACATTTACCGTAAATAGATAGACCATAATCAATTTTTGATAATATAATACATTTTCTAATTCTTATAACAGTGTTGATGTGAGAGCAACTATTTTTACTTGTAAGGTATTTTATTATATTTGTCCTGGTAGCAAGATTTTTTTTTAGATATGTACAATGGTACTTAAAACTAAATTTACTGTCAAAAATTACACCAAGTATATTTAAATATTCAACGTTACAAATGTCAATGTTTTTAAAATTTAGGTTAATAATTTTTTGACAACTTGTCTTTCGACATATATGCAGAATGTTAGTTTTTGACACTGATATAGTTGATCCTGAATATTTGGACCAATCATCTATTTCATAAAGAATATTTGAAAAAATTTCGACAACTTTTGGTATTTGTTTGCATTTAAGAAGAATAATTAAGTCGTCTGCATACAAGGAATTTTGGACCTTTGGATATTTGGACATTATGTCGCTAATTTCATTGAAAGCTATAATGAAAATAACCACTGAGAGTGATGAACCTTGGGGTATACCATTCTTAAGTTCATAAAAAGTTGAATATACATTGTTTACTCTAGTACGAAATTTCCTGTTAGTTAAAAACGATCGGATGTATCCGAAAATCTTCGGATTCGTGTATTTAAAACAACGTGGATTCCAATTTTATCAAATGCTTTTTCAAAGTCAATTGATAAAATTGAAATGTGGTTTTTTGTTGATAATGATGACGCTATATAGTCGTCAATGCATAAGAGGGCATCTGTTGTGCTACGATCATGTTTAAAAGCCACTTGATTGTTACTAATTAAATTGTTATTATCAATAAACCACTGTAATCTTTTATCTTTTCTAATATTTTTCCCATACAAGGAAGCAGGGATATTGGTCTATACCCACTAAGTTCGAGAAGGTTCTTTTTCGGTTTGGGCAGTGGTATGATAGTTGCTATTTTCCATGCTTGTGGGATAGTATCATTATCAAAAATTTTGTTATATAGAGATAAAATGCGAAGCTTCAGTGGAAGCGGACAATTTTTAAGAATAGGGTACGATACGCGATCGAAACCCGGTGTTTTGCCCTTGACTAGATGTAGACAGTTTTCCAATTCAATTAATTTAATTAGAGATTCAATAAACTTGGCGGATTTCGAGATATTTGTAGAAGATGGAATTATTTGTAGAGAGGTGTATTTGGCTTGCAAGGAGGGAAAGGAGGGAAACTGCTATCATCTGACTGTTTAGCCCAACAACTCGCGAAACAGTTAGCTATATCTGAGGATGCGGAAAGTGTATTTGAATCTGTTTTAATTATATTTATTGTATATGGACTATAATTCCCAGTGAGGGTCTTAATGTCCGACCATAGTTTTTTAGCTGAAGATTGGGGGTTTATATTGTTAGTGAACGTTACGAAACAATTTTGCTTAGCCAATTTGGCAGCTTTACGAAAATACGCGTTGGCTTTGCGGTAGCAGACAAGGTAAGCATCAGTTGGATGTTTTTTAAAAATCTTCCAAGAGTTTTGTTTTGTGCTTCTTAAGTCACTTATTTCTTTGTTCCACCAAGAGACATGCTTTCTTGTGTTTTTGTTTTGCGACTGTGGAATTGAATTATTAGCTGCAACTTTGATTATTTTCAGTATTCTGGCTGCTTCCTGATTTATGTTTGGGGATATTTGATATGTAGACGTTAAGTTTGTAGCGTTTGTTTTGAAAAGGTTCCAGTTTGCTTTGTCGACTTGGTATTTTGGGCGGGGTTTTACATTCGTACGCTCTGAATCAAGGGTTATATTTGTCACGATTGGGAAATGGTTGCTACCATATAAATCGGAGAGAACTGACCAGGTTGTAGATGGGTATAATTGTGGTGAAATTAAGGTTAAGTCGATATGAGTTAAAGTTTTGTGGGTTGAAAAGTGGGTTGGACTTCCGTTATTCAGAAGTATAAAGTTGGTGCTTGTTAAGAAATTTTCAAATATTTTACCTCTAGTGTTGCTACAAGAGGAACCCCAAAGATTGCTCCAGCAATTAAAGTCGCCTGTTATCAAAACAGGTTTTTAAAAAAATAAATAAATCTGAAACGTCAAAGCAACAGAAGACGTCAAGTTGAAACATCAAAACACAAACATCTCAGTAACGACATAGAACTCGTGGCCATCTAGCGGCAAATAGTAAACTAAACAAAAATAACACCTAGTAACCAGTGCTGCCTCCCAAAGACAAAGTTTACACTTTTATTAAACAAATAAAAATGGCTATCACTGGACATTTTAAAAACTCTTCTTGAAGAGCAGAAAAAGACATCTTTAAGAATATAAATGATGCTTCAGAAAGAGTAATGAAAAACACTGACGAAAAGGTAGGTGTTCTCTCTGAAAAGATTGAAAAGCTCGAACAAATTGTCGAAACACAAGGCTTAATTATAGAAAAACAAGAAGCCTACTGTGCCAAACACGAAATACAAAGCACACAACTAGAATTGACAGTAAGAAAGAACAATATCATAATTTTTAAAGTAGAAGAAAATGAACGGACTACTGAAGAGCTCCTGTTACTGATTATTGACTTGATTAATAAATCTAACGAACAGTTTGACTTAATCAAAAATGACATCGAGAGCTGCTTCCGTCTAGGTAAGAAAACAGAAGGAAAAATTAGACCAATTAGAATTACCTTCAAAAGTTACGAAAAGAAACAAAAAGTTCTAATGGGAAAGAAATCTGGGGCGACTTTCACAAACGCCGAAGACTTGCCAAAATCTGTAGTTGAAGCTAGAAAACCTCTTATACCAAAACTACTCGAGTTCAAAAAAGAAGGAAAAAGAGCACACTTCAAACTAGATGAACTCGTGGTTGAAGGCAAAATTTGGAAAGAAAATAGCTCAGAAACATCAAAGAAAAGATCCCGCTCTAACGAAAACTCACCATCAGGACAACCAAAAAACAAGGAAATAAGTACGAACAAGACGAAAACTACAATAATTGGATCAACGGACATTAACCCCAAGAGACAACAAATGAACCCTATTATGAAATTTCTTACACAACAAAATACAAACGAATTGGTAGAAAGTGAAAATAGCGCACGAAATAAAAAACAATGCAGTTCAAGCTACAACGAACTAACCTATAACAAATAGCAATCTAGACTCACCAACCATCAACCTTACAATAAACTGCCAACACAAGAAGTGAACACCGAACAAGACTCAGAAATCAATACAAATATATCAACACAAAAATCCTTCCCAACCCTGCTGATCTCCGTGGGAAGAGTAGATCAAACCCCCCCATATAAAAATAAGCGAACAGAGAACATAACACTCAAAAAACAACAAAATACATTAAACATCTGTACTTTCAACGTCAGGACACTCTCTTCGGATGAAAAACAGGAGGAATTAAGACTAGCATTGAAAGACATAAATTGGGATATAATAGGACTAGCTGAAGTGGAATAATTGAATAATCAATAATGATAATGATATCTTCTGCTACATTGGTGAAACAAAAGGACTATATGGAGTTGGATTTCTAATTAAGAAAGAATCAAAAGACAAAATAATTAATATCCGATTCCATAATGACAGGATATGTAGCATACAACTTAGAATTCAAAACACAAAAATGACTATAATACAAGTATATGCACCTACAGAAAAAGCTGAGGAAGAAGAAATGATAAAACTCTACGATAATCTTGAAGAAACATTCAACAACCAAAAAACAGAACTAATGTACGTGATAGGAGATTTTAACGCAAGACTTGGAAAAAGATTAAATGAAGAAGAAAACTCAGTTTTAGGACCTCATGGATATGGACTAAGAAATGAAAGAGGGGAGAGACTCATCAAGTGGCTGGAAGAAGTGAACTTAAAATTTGGGAACTTATTCTTCAAAAAGAAAGATAGCAGAAAATGGACGTAGATCTCACCAAATAGAAAGACAAAAAATGAAATAGACCTCATACTTACAAACAAAATTGAAACTATCCAAGACATTACTGCCCTTAATAATGTAAATTTTGACAGCGATCACAGACTAGTAAGAATGAAGATAAAAATAAACCATAAAACATTAAGAAGAAATCGACAAATCTATTACATCCCTAAAATAATACCAGAACAAAAAGTTATCAACTACAACGAAACAATAAAGACAAAGACCAACCAACTTTTAGAACCGTCAAATAACGACCTTCAAAATATATATGACAAGTTAGAATATATCAAAGACTACAGCAAAAATCTCAATAACGAACATTAAGACTTCCAAAGAAAAAATATCAGACGAAACCAAAGCCCTTATATCAAGAAGAGAACACTTAAGAACAAAAACATAACTACTCAACCAAGAAAAAACAGAACTAAGTGAACTCAGGAAAACAATAAAATCTAAAATAACGAATGATATTCGTGCATATAATGAAAAAATTATAAAATATACACTAAGACAAACAAAATCAATAAACAAAGTAAAACGATATTTGAATAATAAACAAGAATGGATAGTAAATATGGAGGATCAAAATGCAGATAATATAACAAACCGGAGAGACATAAATGAAAACGCTACATTATTTTTTGAGAAAGTGTTCACCTCGACTAAAATCAACACAGAAGAAGAAACAATAGAGAACAATGATTCAGTATCGACACAAACCCATATATTCAGCAAAGAAACTATCGAAAGGACCAAAGACGATCTGAAGAGAGATAAATGCACTGGAAATGACGGAATATCAGCGGAAATGCTAATATACGCAAAAAACTCACTATCCAACGTTCTTACAAACATATTCAACGAAATCGTTCTAACAAAACAAATCCCTGAACAATGGAAAGAAACAACAATAACACTAATACATAAAAAAGGAAATAAGGACGATATCAACAACTATAGACCAATAAGTAACATTTCGACAATTTACAAGCTGTTCTCCAAAGCACTTTACAGGACCATAAAGGACGATTTCAATAACAAACAACCAAGAGAACAGGCTGGATTTAGAGAAGGATTCTCCACAACAGACCACCTACAGACAATGAATCAGCTAATTAAAAAGTGCAACGAATTTAAACAACCTGTTTATTTTCTTTTTATTGACTTTAGTAAAGCTTTTGACTCCGTTGAACATTTTTTTTTTTTTTTTTTTTTTTTTTCCGCAGGAAGGTGAGAAATCTTCAGAGACACTATAAGCCCGATGCTTATAGTAGTGTCAGATTTTTACTGACTAAAACTCACCTCCCTTATCTTCTATATTATTACTACAACTAAGTCCAGCTTAACAAGTAGTTTTAGCGTCATTTTGTTCGCGTTTTGTCAGGAAGCTCCCCAACGAGAGGACCTGAAGATTCCACAAAATTCGAGTGGAGAGATTAATTTGTTTGCGCTAGATCAGAAGGTCTTGTTCGGTGCAGACGCCGAAAAACGAACGCCTCGCTAACAGATTGTTGGATTAAGTTATTGCTATGATTTCTAAGTCGTGATCTTAGCTCTGTAGCAAATTTTTTAATTTCGTTTTCTACATATTTTATATTTAAATCTCTATGCAAGTCGCTATTTCTTACATACCATGGAGTATTTACTATTATTTTAAGTACTTTGTTTTGGTATGTTTGCAAAATTTGTATATTTCTTACGTTGGTACAACCCCAAAGTTGTATACCGTACGTCCAAACTGGTTTCAGTACTTGCTTATAAATAAGAAGCTTGTTATAAACGCTTAGATTGGAATATATTCCAATAAGCCATGTCAATTCGCGGAGTTTATTTTCGAGTTCATCGCGTTTCTTTTTTACATGAACTTTCCATTTAAGTTTCGCGTCTAGAGTCATGCCTAGATACTTCGCTTCATTAGCGTATGGAATTTGCACAGAATTTATATAAATAGGTAAGTTATATACTTTTTTATACGTAAAATTTGTGTGCGTCGATTTCGTTTCATTAAGAGCAATTCGCCATTTCTTTGTCCAATCTGAAATGCTATTTAATGCCTTTTGAAGCTTAGAGGTTGCCGTTTCTATTGAATCCGATATTGCGAGTACAGCTGTATCATCGGCAAAAGTGCCTAAAGTTGTGCCTTCTGTTTGGGGTATATCTCGGGTATAAAGAACAAACAAAATCGGTCCAAGGACGCTACCCTGGGGAACCCCAGCGTTTATTTCTTTAAACTTCGAATACTCCGTTCCTTGCTTAACTCGAAAGAATCTATTTTCTAGGTACGATTCAAGAATGTTATATATTTGCTCTGGAAAGACTTTTAATTTATATTTTAGCCCGTCATGCCAAACTTTGTCAAAAGCTTGGGAAACGTCAAGAAATGCAGTTGAGCAAATCTTTTTTTCTTCAAATGCTTTTTCAATTTCGTTAGTTATTCGGTAAACCTGATCAATTGTCGAGTGATTATTCCGGAAACCGAATTGGTGGTCGGGAATTAAACGTTTTTCTTCAATAATTGGTAGCATTCGTTTAAGAAGCAATTTTTCAAATATTTTAGATATAATTGGTAAGAGAGAAATTGGTCTATACGATTTTTTCTCATTCGGTGGCTTACCCGGTTTGGGGATCATTATTACTTCGGCGACTTTCCATTGCGTGGGTACGTAAGCAAGTCTTAAAGCAGCGTTAGTGAGCCGTTGAACATGAAATGATATGGTCCGCCCTAAGAAATCAAAACATAAACCCAGATTTAATAGGAACAGTTAAAAACATATACAAAAATAACACAGCACGAATAAAAACAGAGAAAATTGGACGAAAATTTAACATAACAAGAGGAGTCAGACAAGGAGATCCACTTTCACCACCTCTATTTAATGCTGTCCTGGAAGACATTTTTCAAAAAATTAACTGGAAGAACTATGGAATAACGATATGTGGACAGGTCCTTAACAATTTAAGATTTGCAGACGATATATTTCTTATTTCTACAAAATCTTTACATATTCAAGAAATGTTGACGGAACTAACTAGCTTGTGCAGAAATTATGGACTACAAATAAACAAATCAAAAACTAAAGTCATGACAAATCACACTAAAGATGATATAACTTTGGACAGAGAAAAAATCGAGTACGTAGAAGATTATATATATTTGGGACAAATAAAATCATTCAAAGACCAAGAAAATAAAGAAATAAACAGACGCATCACGAACAGCTGGAGACAATTCTGGAGCCTGAAAGAAATCTTACAATTGGACCAAAGTGCAGACACAAGGAAAAATATCTTCGACTCTGCTAGATATCCGCACAAGAACTAGAATTATAGACGTCATAAATAGAACAAGAAGACTGAAGTGGAGCTGGGCAGGACATTTATCTAGACTTCCGGATCAAAGATGGACAAAACTGACGACGAAATGGAAACCAGATAATAAGAGACCAGCAGGACGACCCAAAAAAAGATGGAGTGATGATTTATCCCATTTAATAACAAATTGGTACAACGAGGCCAAAAATAGATATACATGGGCACGGGCAGCCCTGGGGGAGGCTTATGCCAATATTCGACCGACATAATAAACTTCTGATTTCAATTTATTTATTAACTTTAACTTATTATATTTTAATTGCAATTCAATTTTAACTTAAAAGTATATATGTATGTATTGTAAGATGTAATTTTATGTTAAGTATCTTTACAAAAAAAAAAAAAAAAAAAATGTAAATGTAAATGTAAATTAAATGTAAAAGGTATCAATTAATGTATATATCAAATTTAAGGCAATAAAAAGCTTATAATAATGATAATAATAATAAGTTATCAAAACAGGGGTTTGGATTACATTGACAATGTTTTCTAAATCCGAAGAAGAAAATGTTTGGTCTGGTGGTATATGTATATACATTGATAATTGTTACTTTGACTTTCAATTCTAATTCAATTGCAAGTGCGGAAATATTTGAATTTATTTGGATGGGTTTATGGGGAATTGATTTGTGTACAAGAAAGCCAATTCCTTGTTTGGCTGTGATGTTTGTTGGTAAATTATGGAAATATGTTTTATATTGGTTTGGTATTAGAGTTTCTTGGAGTGAAATGATTGATGAGTGTTGATCTTTAATTAATAATTGCAGCTCATGGAAATTATTAAAAAAACCATTTAAATTCCATTGAATTATTTTTACCATATCAGAATAAAGAAAACCTTATACACAATATACTTTGTTTTTTTTATATATATATATTGTGCAAATGGAAGAAGTTTTGTGTTGAATGATTTGGTTTATGTGGAGCTGGCGTCTATTCTGGAGCCGCACTTCCGGACGTGCGACATGAGCAGGGAATGAAATGACCTCTCTGCCCATGTCGCACGTCGAGAAATGCGGCTTTTGTTAGGATGTGGTTTTATTTTTTAAGGATCATCATCATCCATAGATGATGTGTCCATAAACTAGTTTTGCTTGTGAATGAGGCTTGAAGTCAAGTGAGATATAGGAGAGGGGATATTAGTATTAATATTGTTGGGTGTTGGGATTGTTTGTTGGTCTTTTTGGATGGTGTTTTTTTTAACTGTATTTTTAGTGGATTCTTGTTCATTTTGTTGATTTTTTGATAATAAAGTGTTGAGGACAGATGAAGAAGGGTTTATTGATGTTGTTTTTTCGAAAGATTGTGTTGAGTGGTTGGGTTTATTAGCTGATAAGCTATTTGTTTCGTTTTGGTTGTGAGAAGAATTTTTTGATAGAATATCAGAAGAGCTTTTTTGGTGTATGGTTCTAGTGGCAAATGATTTATACTCTGTCCAACAAAAATAGTCAGTACACGTCTTATGGGAGAGCTTTTTTCTTGCAAATGGTGCCAGTCAGTGGTTTAATCCCTTTTTACCTACTGAAAAAGAAAATTCAACCACTGACTTACACATAAATTGTTGTTGTAATTACGCTTCGACGAGCGTACATCCCCACAACCTTTACCATGCGCAGTCAAAGCCACACTGACACTGATAAATAATGTGTTCACAAACAACCCTCTTCGTATGGATTGAAAATAAGCAGAGATTGTTATTAGAGTTACCATTTCCACGTTAATGCAAATCATGGTGGATTTTTCTTTGGATTTTGTTTGGGAGCTTTCAGAATGTGTGCTTTTTTAAAAGCTTTTGAGAACAAATATGTGAATGGTGTTGTCGCTTGCTGTTTTTCGGTAAGTGAAGTTTATTTATTATTCTTCGTAAATTAACCCTTTGTTCCCGGAGATGTCAACTTTTTCAAATATTTGTATAAAAACTTAAAATGTATATAGAATGTGTATACCTAATGAATAATGCATTTAAATAAAAAAAAATAATATTCACTAAAAATTAAAAAAAAACCAGTATGAATATAAAGAAAAAATATAGAGTATTTGGTTTGGTTGGAAACCACTAGGAAGCAAAGGGTTGAGTTTGAGCGAAAATTATTTATAATATATGGTGTAATTATAGATGGTGAAAAATAGTGATTTTGTTCATAAAGAAAATATTCTTTCAAAAAGTGTTTATTTATACGGTGTTTTATAATCAGTGCCAAAAAAAGAACTGCTTTTATTTTATTATAAATCTGTGCTGTGTTGTTTATAAATTGTGTATTTGTGAATATTGTGTGATACAGAATCGAAAATTTTCATTATTTTTTCATAATTGAATTTATGTTACTCTTAGTTTTCACAAAGAGGTTTTTGAATTCGGGATTATGTACATAATTTATAAATTTTCTTAAACGGAATTTATTTTTAACTTTCAATTTAAAATCAAAAGTTGGTAGCCCTACTAATATTTATCAGAGCTTTTTCGAAATTTATAATGGACACTACGGAAACCCTGTAATATTTGCTCTCTCTCACAGCTTAACGAGATTTCACTTCAGTCAGAGTGAGAGGTAAATGTCCTATCTTCTCTGTACTGACTATTTTTGTTGGACAGAGTATAGTTGTTGAGATTGTAGTTTGTGGTTTTGGGTTTTGTTGTCCATAAAGGCGTTTAGCCTCAGACATGAAACATTTTTTTATGGTTTTAATTGCGATAATTTCTTTGGCAATTTTGTATTCCTTGCAATCTTTGGATGAGGAGGGGTGTGGGGCTTTACAGTTAGCGCACATGGTGCGTGTGCAGATCTCTGGTGAATGTGTTGGAAGGGAACAGTTAACACATGTGGGATCACTAGTGCAACGTTTCGATGTGTGACAGTTGACAATTTTTGCAACGCATAGGGTTTGGAATATATTCCGTTACCTTAGCCTTGTAAAATCCAATCTTTAGGATTTGGGTAGATTGAATAGGTCGAACGTGAACAATAAAAGGCCTGATGGTTTTTGTTTGAAATTTTCGGTTTTATTAAATTTATAGACATCCGTCACTCCTTGCGATTTCATTTCAGTTATAATTTCACTCTCAGCGACATTGATTAAACATGGTGCAAAAACTACACCTTTGGTGGAATTTAATTGATCGTGAAGTTTCACTGAAATGGGACACATGCCTACTAGTGATTTGGCTTTTAGAAAATCTCCCGCTATTTTTTTAGATTTTACAAGAACGAGCAAGTTGCCATCCCGTAATTGCGAAACGTGCTCAAACTCTTTACTAATATTTTCTATAGCTTTTTTTTAGCAAAAATGGTTTAGCATGAACATTGAAATTCAAGTGACAACCAATATTTTACAACGATTAAAAACTGAAATATGTGAAATGTTAAGTGAACGAAGTAAAAATTATAATTTCGCCTTTTATTTTTATTTAGTATATACAATTATGTATACATATACTTAGTAGGTGAAACTTCATTTCGTTTTATAATTGGAAATTAAAATTTTATTTCATTTAACGTGCACATTAAAATCACATTTCAGTTAACAAGAATATACAATTTTGTATGTTCCCGTGAATAAAGAAATTTCATTTAAACGTGCGTAAAAACATTAAAAAGCATTATTATTCGAAAACTTATTTTTTTCTAATTTAACATTACAATGTGATGTTCAAATGGTAGACATGTGCATTCAATAGGACACAAGCGTCCACGGGTTTTTCTCAAAGCCCACCTGTGTCTATCAACTCCTACTCTCACCTCATCGTGGTGAACATCTCTAACTGGAGATAGGGTTTTAACCCCTGTGGAAAGTTTTTGGGGGTAGCAAACGAGAGGGGAGAGGTTTTTGCCACTTATGCACCTACCCTTTTATCCAGACGGCAGCGGAGGAATTCCCAAGATGGAATCAACGGTAACGTCTACAGTTCCAGTTAGGTTGAACTACTTAGTGAACACCTTATAGGGCTACTACGACATATTCGAAGCCCAGGCCTGTAAGGAGCGGTTATGCCGGCTCTCGCCCTTAAATCAAGTTAAATCAAGAATCTGGTCCTTGATGAAAAACTACGGTATTCACAGTGGTGCCTGCTACCGAGCAAACGAACAGCGCTTATTTGGATGCGGCTTTGTCATTGGAGCCAGACTAAGGCAACAAGTCTTGAGCTATAGGTGCATCAATGAGCGACGAGCAGGCTCATCGATTCGAATTTACGATTCGTATACAAAAATAGATACGTGACTTAAATTGTGCATTGACAAAAGCGTTTTTAATCACGGATTGATTTTTTTACCAAATTAACTTGAAAACTAATTAACTTAACTTAAATTTAACTTAAAACTAATTAACTTAACTTAAATTTAACTTAAAACTAATTTATGAAGAAAGTGTCCAGCGAAGACACTAACATATCGACATAATTATTGACCATCAACGATTTCTTCGTCATTTCTGTTAAATTGGAAAGAAAATTAAATATTATTATGGCCAAAAATATCAAATATGGTGAGCTACAAAAAAATCATTTAGCTAAGGAGATAAGGAATCTTACCAATTTTAAAAAGTCCCCAAAAGACGGTAAGGTAAAAGCCTATGCTTCAGCTCGTCTAAGCAAGTTAGAAGATGTTCTTTCGGTAAAAACTTATAATGAAGCCATCATTGGGGTGGTATGCTGGAAGAATAAATGAAGGTTGAAGAGTTAAAGGTAGTATATGAACAAATCAACGAAATATACCTCGAATATCGCGCAGAGCTGGTGGAAACAATCGAAAAATCGTCATCTATCGTTGCGACCCCTCCAATCCTATGGGTATTCGGGGATAAGACTTTCACGAATCGATTTGCCAAAATTACATGGTTCATATACTACCTGGCGCGCATTTCACGACAGGTTTCAGGCTCTTATCCATAATAACAAGAGTATTGAAGACATCGATAAGCAGTCGTGTTTGACTGGTGATGAAAATCGGTTTTTGAATAATTTTTCTGTGGAGGCTGCCAGCTACGATAAGGCTTGGGATTTGTTGAAGAATCGATACGGTCATAAGCGCATTCTGGTACACACTCAAATGCAAACGCTTTTTGGTCAATATTCTTTATCTCGTGAGACTGATCTGAAGGATCTTTTGTACACAACAAAAGAATGTTTTCACGTGCTTGAAAAAATGGATGTACCTGTTTCCAGTTGGGACACTGTCCTTATATGGTTCCTTTATCAGAAGCTTCCACACTTGTCAAAAGCTATGGGAAGAAAAATTAGGTAACAGAAAAGATTTGCCTACATTTAAGGAATTTACCGAGTTTTTGGAGATCCGTTTTCGAACTCTTGAAGTTATTGGTCAACAGGAGCATGAAGCAGCATTCCGGACTAAAGAGGAGCCATATTTAAAAACAAGGCCAAGACAAAAGTCATGCATGCAAAGCAGGTCGTCAAACAGCCATCCATGCAAAAGCAGACAAGAGCAACACCGTGGAGCAATTAACTTGTAGGCTGTGCAGTCAAGGCAAACATACATTGAGAAGGTGCCAACAATTCCTCAACATGGATTTTAAAGGTTGACAAGAAATTGTTTGTCCTACGGGCATCTTGTTGTAACGTGCTACAGTTTCACATCGTGTTTTTTTTTCAATAAAGACACCATTCTCTGCTACATGATAAGCAGCAACATGCAACTGGAAGCAACACACATACAACAGCAATCTTCAAGCTACACACATATACAACTTCCTGCAACTAGTGCTTCATCTCAGGCGAAAACATTCCAGACTTCAATAAATCCGAATGCTCCTGTGTTTCAACCATGCATCGGTTGAACAACAATTGCAATCAACACAAGGACAGTCATTTAACTACCACGCGTCGCAAGGTGGTTACGCACACCAGGTGCTCATGGCGACATGGCGGTAGTAAAGGTACGGGCAGCAGATGGTAAGTTACGTCTTCAACGTGCTCTGATCGATAAAGGTCTTTCATCACTGAAGCAGCAGCACAACTTTTGAAATTAGAAAGAAAGCGTACAAATGTTGAGGTATCCGGGTTACGGTTGGTCAACAACGGCACTGCGCAATACTCCGTCGAAGTAAGATTTGCTTCACGCCACTCGACGTTCGAGACTGCCATCCAGGCGTTGGTCTTCAAGTCGTTGACTGGCCATCTCCCGACCCATCGAGTGGTACCTGGCATTTGGAAACATTTGAAAGGCCTTTCTTTAGCTGATTCTCATGTCTATGAGCCTGCACCCATAGATTTACTGCTCGGTAGTGAAGTTTGCGCCGAAATACTTCTTCCTGAGATAAGATGTTCAGAAAATGGAGATGGACCTATAGCACAAAACAGAACTGGAGTGGGTTGTGTTCGGGAAAGTTTCAGCCGAAATTCCTCAGCAAGTTCGAAGCTTCGTTTAAATTACGGACCTGAGTTCGCAGTTGGAGAAGTTTTGGGAGATAGAGGAGATGCCTTTTCAGAAGCAAGATACTGATGAAAACATTGCTTGCGACAATCATTTTGAGCGACACACAACACGTTTACCTAACGGGCGTTACGAGGTGAAGTAACCCTTTAAAGGTGAGAGGTATCCAGCAATGGGATCTAGTAGAGAAAACGCCTTTCGACGATTTCTACATTTTGAAAAGATTCTAGATTCGAATCCAAAGCCTACAAAAAATGTATCGAAGAATATGAAGAGCTTGGTCATATGGAAGAGGTAGATGTCAATGATGCGGAGTTTCAATGCCCATTCCACTATTTCTTACCACACCATGCGGTTTTCAAAGAAGCGAGTTCTACAACCAAACTGAGAGTAGTATTCGACGCTGCAGCGAAAACTTCTGATGGCAAATCTCCACGATTGGTTGCTTGTGGGTTCAAAATTGCAATCAAGTATCATAGATCTTGTTCTGAAATGGCGGACTCACCGAGTAATTTTCACGGCTTTTTTTTTCTTAAAGCTAGACAAAAATTCATAAAACTAGCCTTATTATCCATAACTTATTACTAACTTACTAGTCCCATACGGACACTCAAAGTTAAACTATAATACTTAATACTAATGCCTTTCGGCCCTAAGATCTATTTTACTTCAATTAAATTTTATTTATTTTGTATTTATTAGAAAATTTGAAAAAACTAATATCAATATCCTTTTTTATTTTTACTTAAAATTACTTAAAATAAGGTCCTTAAAATAAAACTTAAACTACCTATTCTACCTATAAACTACTTAAAACTAGAACAACCACAGCAGCAAATCTAACTATCTAACGTTGTCTGTTTTTCATATTTTGTTGTTTTTTTTTTTTATTTTATTTTTATTTTTATGTTTTTTTTTTTTTATTCCATGTTATTTTTTTTGTATTTTTTGTATTTTTTTTTGTGTATATTTTTTTTTTTTGTATTTTTTTTTTGTATTTTTTTTTTTGTGCCACCATGCCTATTCTATTAAAAACTAAACCCTAAAACTATAAAACAAGTATGTAAGCCGGCCAAGGCTTTAAACCCCATCCCGACTACCCACTATCAAGTGCCGATTGAAGCCACCAAAACTGGTTCTCCTGCTTCACCCTATCAGTTCGGTCCCGTTCGGGCACAGCCCTACTGAACCGAAGGAGCTCTGCTTCGCCTTGTGCCATGACGTCCCGATTGTACAGGAGTCGCCTATCCACGGTTCGTCGTCTGACGTGGTCAGGGGCGGATCTAGAATTTGTTGGGCCCTGGGCTGAAACTACTTAGGGGCCTATCTAAGTACGCAACTAATAGCCATGTCAAAAAACTGTTTCTATAATAATATATTACTATTATATAAAAAACATAAATATTACTTAAATCTACGCAAGTATTAGTTGTACAAAAGGTGACCTTATTGCTGTAGTAGCAATCTCTTCCAGGCAACCTTTGGGTGAGAGAGAAACCCAAATAGTGATATATATATAAGAATATAAAAAAACAATAAAATAATTTTATTTATTTATTATGAATTAGGAAAAGAAATTGACAGGTTATGTGTGTGACAGTTATGTTATATAAATTATAATTTATAAATCAACCTTTCTGCATTTTTGTGCTGCAAATTCTTTTATTTGGTCATCACATTGTAAGCCTTTTGTTAGATCACAATTTATGGAAAAAAGTGATAAATTATTTAGTCGATGGTTCGACATTGTTGTCCTATATTTATTTTCTACATAGGACATCTTGGAGAAGGAGCGTTCTGCTTCACAGCTAGTGATTGGCAAAGTTAAAAAAATCTTTAAAACGGTATAGCAGTTAGGGAACACGTCAATAAGTTTATTTTCATACATGAGCATAAAAATGTCACTGCAAGAGGTGTAAGACTCTGGCTTAGATTGGAACAAGTACGATTATAATTGAATGCACTCATTCACTAAATGCTCGTCTATGTCATCTGGATAGTAATCAATAATATGACGTGCACTTTCCAAATCTATGTTTTTGATGTTTTTGTTTTGCAAATCCATTAAAAATTTGAATTTTTTGCTATATGTCTCATAGACTTGGCTCCTTTTATTTAAATTCATAATCAGCTTATCCAACGCAACGTTTAACGTGTCCCTTTTAAATCTTTCTGCGCCGTATGCTGGGAATTCACCTGTAGAATTATCTGAAAATTTTGGAGTAATGCGTCTCTTGTTTATGTCATTGTAGTCTATTCCCACACTAGTACTTAATTTTTTAGCTTTCTCTTTGTATTCCTTTAGCTTCTGATCTAATTGGTGTCGTATGTTGTTCACAAAGTCTTTTAATGACACAATTAACTTGTTGCCTTCACAAATGTCTAAACCAGGGCTCTGTATTTTTTTATTAACTACATGAAAGCTCTCCAAAACTTCTTCCCAAAAGATAACCAAAATTGCAGTCTCGAGTTTCGCCATTTTATTGAATAAATTTCGTGCCTCTTTCCGGAAATCAACTTTCTCAACTTCATTTTCGCTGAAACTTTTGAAAATTTTCATAATGTCATCATAATTATTTTTTAAGGCTTTGACAGCATCATAGTGGCAAGACCATCTGGTCTGGCTTAAACTTTTTAACGTGAATTTTCATTTTTTCTCACGATTCAACAGTTCCCACCTGAGGGTCGAAGCAGAAAAGAAAACGTATATTTGTTGCACTACTCCAAAAAAGTTTACAATTTCGGTTGCAACCTTAACAGATTCTACACCAACTAGGTTGAGGGAATGCGCAGCACATGGCACATAATCCGCGGTGTTATTTTTTTGTTTTAGTAGTGCTTGTACACCATTGTAATGACCCGCCATATTGGCAGCTTTGTCATAAGATTGCCCCCTACAAATACTCAGCAGTAATCCATTTGTTTCTATAAAGTCTTGTAAAATATTGAATAAATGTAAGGCAGTATGACCTCTAATTTTAATGAAGGCTACACATCTTTCATATACCTTTCCCCGAAAACAGTATCGTAATACAATAGCAAGTTGATCATTGTGAGACAGATATGGTGTAGAATCCATTACAGTTGAATAATACTTTGTGTCATCGTTTTTTATTTGAGTTATAATTTGTTTAATCAGCTGTCGGCCCATAATCTCAATTATTTCTTCATATACTGTTTTTGATAAGTACGATATTATCGGTTTTAGTCGCAGCTCACGTTGTTTAATGTGTTCACGAATGAATGGATAGAACTCTGCCAATAGCTCCAGAGCCCCCATAAAATTACCATTATGTGGAGAACCAAATACTTCCTCGGAACCTCTAAATGCTAAGCCCCTTATACATAAAAATTTTACCACTGCAATTACCCGTTTTAGGACATTGTGATAATATTCTGTTTCTTTTCTTAATTGCTCCTGAAGCTGCTTGTCTAAAACAGACTTATTTTCTTTTCGTGTTAACCACACTAACATTGATTTCTTATGTTCATTAGAATTTTCGTGAGTTTCTAAACAAGTTCCTATGTGTTTCCAATCAGAAAATCCGGTCGTGTATTGAGAAGAGGTTTTAGAAAAAAGTTTACAAGGCAAACAAAAAACAGCACCAACACTGGTTGAATATGTTAGCCAAGATCTTTGCAGTGATTGACCATTTTTCATTTTTTTTGTTAAATGGCTATTTGAAAATGCTCTGTTTTGTTCCTTGTATTTCTTCATAGAAGCTGAGCATATATTTTTATTTTTTATATTTTAATAGTCCTCTGAAAAATGCAAATTTTTTTTTTTTTTTTTAAATTGAGGTTTATATAGAAGACACACATATAAAGGAAAGTAATTTTTCTGTGCCATTGATTTCGAATAAAAATTGTGGCTTCCATCTTGTACACCAACTGCTAAGTCGGATGACAACCTACGATGTGTATCAGCTGATATCTCCGCTACTTTCTAAGTTATATTTTTGTAAAATATGAAGAAAACTCATAAATATATGTATAAAATAACCTAATAGTTTCAATAGATAATATTCATTTTTATACCTTAAAAAATTAATGAAAATCAGCATGAAAACATCCTTTTACACGTATTTACCCCCTTAACTCAATTCATAGAAGTATGCAATTTTTCATCAATGTTTTTTTATGACATTATTACGTAAAAATATCGTCCGTAAACCGACTTTACAGACAACCATTTTTTAAATTCAAATTATCACCTATTGTTTTAAGCGGGGTCTGGGGGCCCATTGTAACCTCGGGGCCCTGGGCTGTAGCCCAAGCAGCCCTTAGGTAGATCCGGCCCTGGACGTGGTAGATTAACGGAACTGCCAATCTATCCTGTATCAGACCGCATCTATCTAAAAAGAGGAATGCCTCTGGTGGAATGAAGCCGCTCAAGCGTGCACTTTCAAAATACTCGTCGTTCGGATAGAACGCCCCGAAAATTAAATTGTTGGTCGAAGACATAGCTCTTGCAATGTGACCTTGGACGAGTTTTATCACGAAATTATCAATTCTGTTGATTCGAGCCCCGTTGTATAGGACCTCGTTGAAATAGTAATGCACGTAAGAAGAAGCCGATACAGCGTCTTAAACACAGCCGCTCGAACGCCCCAAACTTCTCCATCTGGGAAAAGGCAACGTTGAACCACACAGGACAACCATAAACGATCATCGGCCGTATGAGGGCCATGTAGCAAATAACCTTCACTCTGGGGTCAAGCCAACTGCTAAAAAACAGCCGTTTCGTCAGAGCGAAGGCTCCTCTGGCCCTGGTCAGAGCAGCATTTATATGTCTGTCGAAATATAAATACTGATCTAACCAGATATCGAGGTACTTCACTACACTTTTGCTCGCTAATGGCTGCCAGAGAAGATCAACGATGACCATCTTGCGCCAATTCTTGAACGTATCCCTCGTGGCCCTAGCCAACGGAATCCGGAACAGAATTGTCTCCGGCTTCTGGACATTTATTTTCAGTTTGCAGTCGTCGCAATATCGCTGAATCTTGTCGAAATCACGCTGCAAGAGAATTCTAATAAACTCAACCTTTCGGGCCGTTCTGTATGCAATAAGATCGTCGGCATACGCAATTGCCTTTGTAAGACTACCTATCAGATCGCTGGTGTAAATGCTGAAGAGAATCGGCGAATTCACCGCTCCCTGTTGAAGACAAAGACAAACAAACTTTCTACCGTTAAGCATATCATAAAGTATACACAACGATGGCTTGCTTATGCCAAGCCTGCTCAGTTTTAGGTAAAGACCTTCTAACCATACGGTGTCAAAGGCCTTTTCCAAATCAACCAGAACAGCACCTGTGCATTGTTGTTTTGATTTATTCCATTGGATATTGGAATTGTGTCATGACCCGCCTTGAACCCGAACTGTTTATCCGGAATTATTTTGTTGTCCGCAGCCCACTTAGTCAGAGCCCTATTAATAATTTTTTCGAAAACTTTGCTGATGCCCGGAAGGAGACTTGTCGACTGAAGATTTGACGGGTTGGAGTTGTCCTTTCCCTTTTTCGGGAGAAGATGAACCACAGCGGTCTTCCAATGCACTGGATAATATGCATTATGCAGTGCATTATTGAAGAGTGTGGTGTAAATGTCAATTGCCTCCATCGGTAAATGTCTTAGTACAACGTTGGATATACCATCGAGACCTGCTGATGATTCGATCCTTTGGGTTGGATCTCACCATGTATCATCACTGCAAAGCTTATGATACAGCGTTTATAGGAGCTTGGCTGCGAATGGGACGAACCAATTCCAGCTGCTTTCAAGAAATATTGGGATGCTTTTCTCCGAGAACTTCATCTGATCGAACGGCTTCGGATTCCAAGATGGATCCAGTTACTTACTTACTTAAGGTGGCGCTACAGTTCGGGGCGGACCTGGGCCTCAGCCAACATGCGTCTCCAGCCAGCTCGGTCCCTAGCTAGCTGTCTCCAGTTTCGCACGCCAAGTTGGTTGAGGTCCTCACCCACCTGCGTGCGCCACCTGAGTCGCGGTCTTCCTCTACTGCTTCGTCCCTCGGGATTAGAATCGAAGACCTTCCGGGCTGGAGCGTTGATGTCCATTCGCTCTACATGACCTAGCCATCTAAGCCGTTGGACTTTAATTCTGTTAACTAGGTCAGTGTCGCTGTACAGCCCGTACAGTTCGTTGTTATATCTTCTCCTCCATTGTCCATCTATGCGTACGGGACTAAAAATCACCCGAAGAATTTTTCTCTCGAAGCATCCTAAGACGCTCTCATCTTTCTTTGACAGGGTCCAGGCCTCAGCGCCATAAATGAGAACCGGGATGATGAGTGTCTTATAGATGGTGATTTTAGATGCTCGAGAGAGGACTTTACTTCTCAATTGCCTTCTAAGTCCAAAGAAGCAGCGATTTGCAAGAGTTATTCTTCGTTTGATTTCAGCGCCGGTTTCGTTGTCTGTGTTAATAGCGGTGCCTCGGTAGACAAAGTCCTTAACTGCCTCAAAGTTATAGCAGTGACGTTTTGTCCAAGACAACGACGTTGTTCAATGTCCTTTTTTGATGACAGCATTTACTTGGTCTTGCCCTCATTGACCACTAAACCCATCTTCTTCGTTTCCGTCGCAATGCTCAAAAATGCTCCACTGACATCACGCTTTGATCTTCCAATTATGTCAATATCGGTTGACGGTTGAGTTTTGCACAATTCTTTCCAGAACGATGTTGAAGAAGTCGCATGACAGTGCATGGCCTTATCTAAAACCTTTTTTGACATCAAATGCATCGGTGAGATCGTCATTCTGCACAAACGGATAAGTTTGACAGGGATGCCAAAACTAGACATTGCTCTGTAGAGCTCTTCCTTATAGATGCTGTCATACGAGGCTTTTTTGAAATTCCTGGGTTTTTTCCAAGATCTGCCGTAGTGTGAATATTTGGTCGATAGTGGACTTTCCTGGTCTGAAGCCAAACTGATAAGGGAGCGTTCAAGTAATACGTAACGCAATTTGGGGGGAGGGGGGTCTCGTAAAACGTAACGATGCGTTACAGGGGCGGAGGAGGTCTTTCTTACAACACGTTAAGTAACATTGTTTTTTTTTTAAATAAAAAATTAGGGAATTCAAACTTCAAAATTGGCAACCCTTTTCATTTACGTTTACGGGGAATCCCTTCATTGTATTAGTCTGGTCGTCATTTTTGATTTGTTCTCGCAAGTTGGCAAACCTTTTTGTTTATATTTTACGAGGATTAAAAATCTCTTGTTTTATTTAGTATTATTACCGCAAAGGCAATTAAAACTATACCAGGGATAAAATCTGTAACATACTTTTTTGCGACTTTGGGGTAAAAATGGTCACTTGAGTGTTACGTAACGTTTAGAGAGTGGGAGGGGGAGTACAGAAAAACGTTACGGTGCGTTACAAGGGGTGGAGGGGGGTGGGGTATGAAAAAAAAAAATGATTTGCTGCTGTGGTTGTTCTAGTTTTAAGTAGTTTATAGGTAGAATAGGTAGTTTTAGTTAGCTTTAAGTTTTATTTAAGGACTTTATTTTAAGTAGTTTTTAAGTAAAAATAAAAAAGGATATTGATATTAGTTTTTTTGAAATTTTCTAATGAATACAAAAATAAATAAAATGGAATTAAAGTTAAATAGATCTTAGGGCCGAAAGGCATTAGCACTAAGTATTATTGTTTAACTTAGAGTGTCCGTATGGGACCAGTAAGTTAGTTATAAGTTATGGTTAATTAGGCTAGTTTTATGAATTTTTGTCTAGCTTTAAGATAGTCTTAAGAATGAATTAATAAAAATGAATTAAAAAAAAAGGGGGGTGAAAAATGTTAAAAAATTGCGTTACGTAATACTTGAACGCTCCCTAAGGACCTATCAGGTTGATGACGAACGGCTTCAGACGTTCACATAATACGGCAGAGAGGATCTTATATGCAATGTTAAGGAGACTGATGCCTCTGTAGTTGGCGCAATTTAGAGGATCTCCTTTCTTATGTATCGGGCACACTATGCTGAGATTCCACTCATCGGGCATGCTTTCTTCCGACCATATTTTGCAGATGAGGGTGCATGCTCCCTACCAAGTCATCGCCTGCTGCTTTGAATAGTTCGGCAGCGATGCCGTCAGCCCCAGCAGCTTTGTTTGACTTCAGTTTAGATATAGCTATCTTCACTTCGTCGAGGTCGGGTAGGCGGAATTGTTGATCTGCGTCGCCTAGGTTGAGTGGTTCTATCTCCCTTACAGCGGAATTCGGTTCGTCATCGCCTTTATATAATTTGGAGAAGTGGTCTTTCCATATTCTCAACATAGACTGCGGTTCTACTACGATGTTCCTCTGATCGTCCTTACAGGCTTCGGTTCGTGTCTGGTACCCTTGGGATATTTCTTTACCTTTTGGTAAAATTTACGATCCACATTCCTGTTGTGACATCCCTCTATCTCCTCTATCGCGCGCTTCTCATGCTCTCTTATTTTCCTTCTAAGAAGCCGGTGTTCCTCTCTCCTCTTCCGCTCGTAGAGCTCGCGAGCAGCTCTGCGCTGTTTTGTATGCCTGTTGTTTCGCTGCGTGTGCTTGTGGTCATTCCTAGTCAAACCAGGGGTTTCGCTGTGGTGGCCGTGTGAAACCTAGCACTTCAGAGGCGGTATCTCTGATGGCTGCAAGACAATGTTGCCACTGGTTTTCAATGCTTAATGCAGGCAGCATAGGACTCCTTAAGAGGTTATTAGAGACTCGATCGAAAAAGGACATGGCAGTCTCTTGCGATTGTAGCCGTCTAACGTCGAAACTTCTCACAGTACTTCCTTGTTTTGGCTTGGATCGGGATATCCGTAGCCGTACCTTGGCTACAACGAGGTAGTGGTCCGAGTCAATGTTGGCCCCACGGAATGTTCGGACATCCTGTATACTGGAGAAGTGTCGTGCGGCGATCGCAATATGGTCAATCTGGTTGACAGTTGGTTGATCAGGAGATTTCCATGACCCCTTGTGGATATTGAGATGTGTGAACTGCGTACTAGCTACCAGAACGTCTCGCCCCGCAGCGAAATCGATCAGCCTGAATCCGTTGTCGGAGGTGGTGTCGTGCGGGCTGTATCTCCCGATTGTGCCACCAAAGATGTCTTCTCTTCCTAGCTTGGCGTTAAAATCTCCTAAGTCAATTTTAATGTCATAGCCAGGGCACTGCTCAGTGCTCATATGTATTGTCCAAGAGCTCGAAGAATATGTCTTTGGTGTCTTCACCTTTCTCCTCTCTTGGGGCATATGCGCATATTAGGCTTAGGTTGGCGAATTTAGCCTTGATGCGGATTGTCGTGATGCGCTCGCTCACTTAGTTGAAACTCAAGACTTTTTGCCTGAGTCTAGTTCCAACAACAAATCCACACCCAAATAGACGCTGTCTTTGTTCTCGTTAGCAGTCGCCGTAGTATACATCGCAGTCTTATAGTTTGCGTTTGCCCAGTCGATCCCATCGTACTTCTTGGATGGCGGTAATATCTGCCTTGGAGCAGTTTAGGGCTTCCGCTAATTAATAGGCTGCACGTGGTCTGTTAAGGGACCTAACATTCCACGTACAGATCCGAAGTTCGTTGTCCTTATTTCGTTTGCTTGGGTTGTCAACAGTGAATCCGTCCGTATCCGAGGCTTGTTGGTGCTTCGCAACTAGGAGATTTTTACGTGGTCAGGAAGTCATCCCGACGGCACAACCCCCAACCTGGAGGGCCAGATCCTTAGTATAACTCCAAGGACGGGGAGCCGGATAAACCGCTCCTTATAGGCCTGGGCTCTGAATAAGTCGTAGAAGCCCTATAAGGCGTTCACTAAGTAGCTCAACCTTACTGGAACTGTAAACGCCACCGTTGATTCCATCTCGGGAATTCCTCCGCTGCCGTCTGGATAAAAGGGTAGGTGCCTAAGTGGAAACACCTCTCCTCCCTCTCTCGTTTGCTGCCCCCAACAACTTTCCACTAGGGTTAGAACCCAATCTCCAGTTGAGGTACTAGGCACCCGATGTTCACCGCGGGAAGGTGAGAGTAGGAGTTGATAGACAAAGGTCTGTTTTGAGAAAAACCTGTGGACGCTTGTGTCCTCTTGAATGCACATGTCTACCATTTAAACATCGGATCCAGTTAAGCAAGACTAATAAATCGATCGAGCTACGTGGATTTTGCTATGCTTCTATGAAAGCTAAGCAGTGTACGTACGAGTCCTGGATAGTAAAGGCAAAATGCATGTCAATCTTCTTTTGTCAAAGACAAAAAGTGGCACCAAATCAACGAACAATAACTCATCCTCGTCTTGAACTTTGCGGCGCAGTAGTGTTGGCAGAGTTGTTACAATACACCAAGGAAGTTCTAGCAATTCCAGATGTCATGATGTACGCATGGACAGGTTGCACAATTGCACTTGCCTGGATACGTGCCACTCCCGCCAAATGGACCACATTCGTATCCAACCGTGTGTCGGAAATCCAGCTGTTAGTGGGGATCGATTGCTGGGGACATGTCGCAACGCTTCATAACCCAGCCGATCTGGCGTCCAGGGGTGTATATCCATCGGAACTGTAGTCACTTACTTAGTGGTGGAACGGTCCTTCCGTTCTTCTGCGAAAAAAATGGGTATTCGATCTTCCAGATCAACCCACCGAAATAAACGTTGTAGAAGAACAACGTACAAAAAAGGCATTTAGTCTACATGCGATAAAAGGTGATAGCATATTACAAACAATCTACAACTTTTTGAGCCTTCTCAAGGTTATTAGAATTATCGCCACCTGCTATCGTTTCATAACTAAATGTCGACCCAAGTTGGGACCTAATACAGGATCACATAAACCAAAAGAGTCGGAAATTGCCTAATGATCGTCAAAGCAGCACAAAAGGAAATGTTTGAAACCAAAATTCAACTAATTCGTGAAAACAAAACACCAAAGGCATTACGTGCGTTAAACGTGTTCATCGATGCTAACGGGGTCTTACGAGTGGGGTGACGTTTGGAGAACTCTGCTTCCCTACGAATCTCAACATCCAATATTGCTCCGAAACAACCATCACTTTACGAGTTTGGTTGTCCGAGATGCTCATAAGACCACATTTCATGGCGGTATCCAACAAATGATAAGCTACATTCGACAACGATACTGGATTGGAAAAATACGAAAAAGCTTTAAATACCAACTGCATAGATGCCCTTTTTTTTTTCAATGCATTTTTATTAATTCATAATTCATAAAACTAGCCTAATTAACCATAACTTACAACTAACTTACTGGTCCCATACGGACACTCTAAGTTAAACAATAATACTTAATGCTAATGGCTTTCGGCCCTGAGATCTATTTCACTTCAATTCATTTTATTTATTTTGTATTCATTAGAAAATTTAGAAAAAACAAATGTCAATATCCTTTTTTATTTTTACTTAAAAAACTACTTAAAATAAGGTCCTTAATATAAAACTTAAAGCTAACTAAAACTACCTATTCTACCTATAAACTACTTAAAACTAGAACAACCACAGCAGCAAATCTAACTATCTAACGTTTTGTTTTTCATATTTTGTTGTCTTTTTTTCTTTTTTTTTATTTATTTATTTTTTGTTCTTTTTTTCGTTTTTTTTTTCGTTTTTTTTTTGGATTTTTTGTGTATATTTTGTTTGTATTTTTTTTCCTTTTTTTTGTGCCACCATGCCTATTCTACTTAAAACTAAACCCTAAAACTATAAAACAAGTATGTAAGCCGGCCAAGGCTTAAAACCCCATCCCGACTACCCACTATCAAGTGCCGATTGAAGCCACCAAAACTGGTTCTCCTGCTTCACCCTATCAGTTCGGTCCCGTTCGGACACAGCCCTACTGAACCGAAGGAGCGCTGCTCCGCCTTGTGCCATGACGTCCCGATTGTACAGGAGTCGCCTATCCACGGTTCGTCGTCTGACGTGGTAGATTAGCGGAACTGCCAATCTATCCTGTATCAGACCGCATCTGTCTAAAAAGAGGAATGCCTCTGGTGGAATGAAGCCGCTCAAGCGTGCACTCTCAAAATACTCGTCGTTCGGATAGAACGCCCCCGAAAATTAAATTGTTGGTCGAAGACATAGCTCTTGCAATGTGACCTTGGACGAGTTTTATCACGAAATTGTCAATTCTGTTGATTCGAGCCCCATTGTATAGGACCTCGTTGGAATAGTAATGCACATAAGAAGATTCGGCTGTTCTGTATAAGCCGGTACAGCAGCGTCGTAAACACTGCCGCTCGAACACCCGAAACTTCTCCATCTGGGAAGGGGCAATGTTGAACCACACAGGACAACCATAAACGATCATCGGCCGTATGAGGGCCATGTAGCAAATTACCTTCACTCTGGGGTCAAGCCAACTGCTAAAAAACAGCCGTTTCGTCAGAGCGAAGGCTCCTCTGGCCCTGGTCAGAGCAGCATTTATATGTCTGTCGAAATATAAATACTGATCTAACCAGATATCGAGGTACTTCACTACACTTTTGCTCGCTAATGGCTGCCCGTGAAGATCAACGATAACCATCTTGCGCCAATTCTTGCACGTATCCCTCGTGGCCCTAGCCAACGGAGTCCGGAACAGAATTGTCTCCGACTTCTGGACATTTATTTTCGCAATATCGCTGAATCTTGTCGAAATCACGCTGCAAGAGAATTCTAATAACCTCAACCTTTCGGGCCGTTCTGTACGCAATAAGATCGTCGGCGTACGCAATTGCCTTTGTAAGACTACCTATCAGATCGCTGGTGTAAATGCTGAAGAGAATCGGCGAATTCACCGCTCCCTGTTGAAGACCATTTTTAATTAAGAATGTTGTGGTAGAAGTTACATTGCCACTTTTGACAACAAACTTTCTACCGTTAAGCATATTATAAAGTATATACAACAATGGCTTGCTTATGCCAAGCCTGCTCAGTTTTAGGTAAAGACCCTCTAACCATACGGTGTCAAAGGCCTTTTCCAAATCAACCAGAACAGCACCTGTGCATTGTTGTTTTGATTTATTCCATTGGATATCAGAAACGAGTTTAGACGCAGCATGAATTGTGTCATGACCCGCCTTGAACCCTAACTGTTTATCCGGAATTATTTTGTTGTCCGCAGCCCACTTAGTCAGAGCCCTATTGATGATCTTTTCGAAAACTTTGCTGATGCTCGGAAGAAGACTTATCGACCGAAGATTTGACGGGTTGGAGTTGTCATTTCCCTTTTTCGGGAGAGGATGAACCACAGCGGTCTTCCAATGCACTGGATAATATGCATTATTCAGTGCATTATTGAAGAGTGTGGTGTAAATGTCAATTGCCTCCATCGGTAAATGTCTTAGTACAACGTTGGATATACCATCGACAGCTGCTGACTTTTTATTTTTTATTGAGTTGAAGATGAGCTGAAGCTCAACCTTCGTCACTAACAGGGGACTTGGTCCCGTTTGCTCGGCGATTATGGCATTTGCCAAGGAATCGTCATCGAACCGCATAAAACCGCGGTTCTCAGATCGCCAATGTGTTATATCATTTCGAAGGTAAAAGTGATTAAGTAGGGCTCTGTTTTCCAGGTCGTGGTTGGGGCGAATGCTAACATTCACCTTGTACACTTGCTGGAAAGCAGCTCCCACCGCCTCCACTTTTTCCTTCGGATCTTCAATTATATAAAAGTCATCGTCAAAGATGGCTTCTTCTGGATCTATTTGCGCTGTCATGAGTACGTCTCTGTTCTCTTCAGTTCTTTGGAATTTCAGACACGGAAGGTCATTGTCGTTCTTTTTCCTGAATATCTTGTTGATTTTAGGGAACATACTAGGGTCACTGGAATTAACTGACCGGATCTTGCGGTCCCAGTACTTGTTAATTGATAACCTGTAGTTCTCCTTAATCAACAGATTGACATTTTTTATTGACGACTTCAGTGTCCTAACCTCCAAGTCGTATGGGTCTGTAAGTCGTCTGTACAAGTTTTTGACTCTTGTCAGTAGGCCACTCTTGTGCTTACGTAATGCGTCAATAGTCTCGTTTCTGTATGCGTCCATTTGGTCCCGTTCTTTGTACTTTGGTATTGTCCGTTCCATCGTTGGTTTTATTGTTTCGTCCATCTGTTGTAAATGTTGGTCAATTTCTGTATTTGTCAGGTTTCTGTTGTTTGGTGGGGCTATGTCACTCGAACGAAGGTCTCTCGCTAGTGCGTTGGTGAAACGAGGCCAGCGCATCTTACTGTAATTGTAAGAATGCGTTGCAACGTATTCCTCCAACTCCACGCGTTCGTTCGGAATCTGCATTACAGCAGCCAGTCCGCAGTGATCACTGTCGTACTCGACTGTCTTAAGCAGTTTCGAGGGTGATTACCCACTTTGTCTGTAACTGTCAGTCTTGTGTCGTACAGCAAAAGATCCAGAAAGGAGTCGCTTCTTGGATACGATGGCTTTTCAGTAGCCAGCAGGTCGACGCCATATTCAACTCTGTAAAGATTCATCGAATTAAAAAGATTGTTACCTCTGGGATTACTATGTTGATTTCCCCAATCTTCATGTTTTGCGTTTAAATCACCGGCCAAGATGAAATAGTTTTCTTCCAAGCTCAGTTTCAGTTCCCTAAAAAGAATCTCGAGTTCTGAAGCAAAGTAAGTAACCTGCGGAGCTCCAGCCGCATAAGCCGCAATCATATAGATCCGCTTCCCTTGAGTGAGAGAGATGCATACAACGCAAACTTCTAGCGTCTTGAGCTTTCGCAATTCATTGTTGTATATGACCTTATAATTAATGCCTTTTCGTATAAAGAGAGCGACACCGCCCCCTTGAGTGGAGTCGGGCCGGTCTCTTCTTACGATATTGTAATTTTTATGAGTCAATTTGTGTTTGTGGTTTAGCTTAGTTTCGCTAGCCATAAACACATCGGGACTGTAGTCTTTCAACAATTGGAACATATTGGCTCTTCGTTCAATCCTAATCAGTGAATTTACATTCACAGCTAGGACTTTTAGGCGCGTCTCCGGCAGCGCGCCCATTATGGTCTAGATTGCGCCAGGCCAGGCAACAAAGAGTAGAGATGATCTACCCTTTTGCCTTGCTCCTTTATCTGACTTTGCAGCCCTGTTAGTTGACCTTGAATGCTCAACAACAAGGCTACAATGTCAGGCTGCACCTCTGGTGCCTTAGGCACAGGGGCCTTTGGGGCAACCGTTGGTGGAGCCTGTCTCGTATTCCCATTCCCTGACACCATTTGGGCGGAGGAAAATTTGGGATCCACGAATTTTTGTATTAGAGCCTGTCGAACTGTTCGACTTCTTTCGGCTTTTTGACTGGCCTGTTTCTGTTTCATTACTTGGACCTTAGGGCATCCCCTATAGCTAGCCGGGTGCCCTTGGTTTCCACAAAGGACACACTTGAGATGGGTTAAATCTTCAACCCGCTCATTCCCCAGCTTGCATTCTCCCTCGTTGTGGGTTTCTGAACACCTGACACAGCGCAACTGCATATTGCAGTTGGCTTTGGCATGGCCAAACCTCTGGCACTTCGTACATTGTAAAATGTCGTCGTGCCTTTTTAATTTATCCCAGTGTACAGTTTGATAGTCGAGGGATTTTATTTTCTTCACACTATCAAAACTGCTTTGGGGCGATAATGTTACGAGGAACATTGGCAGCCTATAACCCCCTCGCCTGGACTTCACCGTAGTGAAAGGCTTGACCCCGATAAAATCGAGATCATCAGTGGCTTTTTCACGGAGCTCAGCTAAGAGCGCCTCCGGTTCCGTGCAGGAACTTATGCCCTTCAGAAGGACCGTCTGAAATTTGTCGCTTTTAGGCGTGTAGCTGAAGAACTCAGCTGTGGCTTCTTTTAGTAACCCCTTTACTAAGTTGTATTCGGCCAGTGAGAAGCACTGGACCGAAAAGTTCTTTTCTCTTTCATTTAATATTTTGATAAAAAAATTGCCCTTGGTGGCCGACTTACATACCTGTTTTATGTCGTCCAGGTCAACTTTATGCGTCCTAATGGGTGGTATTTTTTCTTTTCCAGCCTGTGGTTGTTTCTGGTGTTGCTGCTGCTGTTTCTGCTGTTGCTGCTTCTGAGGCTGTTGTTGTTGCTGTTGCTTCTGTTTCTGCTGCTGTTTCTGCTACTCCTGCTGCCTTGGTTGTAGCTGTTGTTGTTGCTGCTGTTTGGCCTTAGCCGAAGTCGATGGGCCCTCAGACATTGGGCCTGCTACTGTTGATGGCGTCTTTATATTTTGCTCCGCTGCTGTGTTTTTAGAAGCGGGCTTGGCTTGTGGTTGTTTTTGCTGCTGTGGTTGTTGTTGCTGTTGTTTTTGCTGCTGTTTTTTTTGTTGCAGCTGCCGTTGCACTGCTTCTTGTTGACGGCGCGCCTCTTGTTTGAGCTTTAGCCGACTGAGGAGGGGCTCAATTTCTTGCTTGAGCTTATTCAGGCTTTGCTCGTACTGGCTGATTTCTGCCTGTTTGGATTGCAGGGCCTGCACCAGTTCTGTTTCCTCTTGGAGGTCCGCCTCTACCTCCAAAGCCTTCCTTGTCGGCGGGACTGGCTCTGGCTCCGATAGGATTAAATCCCTATTCGGAGGCTTGAAGAGCCCCTCTCCACCTTCGGACAAATACTGTGTTTTCTCAGACTCAGAGTAGTCTGAGAACTCACTCTCGGTGGTAATTCCTCCCTTACCACCCTGCATTTTTTTTTCGCATATCCCGCCGCTTCGCGGAGTTGGCCCTCTCCACTTTGTTTGGGCTATGTTTCTTCAACTTCCTCTTCTTAGTTGTTGCTGGTATCCACTGGTCAGATGCCTGACCAGATGTTGTTTCTGTTATATGGGGTACCGCTGCTGGCACCACCGTAACATCGCCTGATTTGTTGGCAGAGGTATCTTTCGATACCCTTGCTTTCCTCTCCTTCTCCATCTGCTTTTCTTCCCAATCGATAAAATCCACTATTTCACGATTGTGGAAAAAAGCATAAATATTTTTTGTGGACTCAGCCCGGGACTCGAACCCACGACCTCTGGCTTCGTCTTCGGACGCCACCTCCACTAGGCTACGATTAGTTAATGAAAACTGTGGCACACTGCCTTATTAAACCACTAAAACCTTACAAATGCCAGTTTATTTTTTTTAATTAAAAGTCAACTACTTATCACTTCCAAACACTTGGTTTCACTTTAAAAGTCAAAGAACGACTGCATAGATGCCCTTCATGCTATCGCCAAAATACATCCGAAATGCAGCAGTTAATGGGAAATTTGCCTGCAACGAGAGTACGTATGTCTCGACCGTTTAGTCATACCGGCGTTGACTATGCAGGTATAATCGATATCGAAGGCTATTCACTTGGAAGTCGTTTCAGATCTCACAACACAAGTGCTTTGAGCAGCATTTAAGAGATTTACTGCCAGAAGAGGAAGCGGTACGAAGGTATATAGCGGCTGCGGAACTAATTTTGTTGGTGCTCACAACGAATTAGAAAAAATGTTGAAAGAAGCACAATTCGATTGGAAAGAAATTGCGGAAGAATTAGCAAATCACGGTACAGATTGGCATTTTATTCCGCCAGCTTCTCCACAATTCAGTGGGTTATGGGAAGCGGGTGTGAAATCGGTCAAGTACCATCTAAAACGAGTTGTAGGAACAGAAAGGCTAACATTCGAGGAGCTCGTGACGCTTCTAGCACAAATAGAAGCGTGTCTGAATTCGAGGCCCCTTTGCCCTCTTTCCGACAGCCTAATTGATTTGAATGCACTCACGCGCGCGCACTTCCTAGTCGGCGAATCGTTACACGCTATGCCACTAGGCGAACTCGACAACAACATCACGCATAATGATCGATGGAAACGTGTCCAAGCTCTATCAGAAGGATTTTGGCGAAAATGGAATTCTGAATATCTCGCAAGGCTTCAGCAACGACCAAAATGGACACAATTCAAAGAACCGCCGAAAATAGGAGACTTAATTCTTCTGAAAGATGAACGACTTCCATCGACCTACTGGAATCTCGCAAGAATAGAAGAAACCCATACCGGATCGGACTGGTTGATACGCGTCGTGACTGTAAAAACACAAACCGGGTAATTGAAACGGCCAATAACAAAAATCTGCTTGCTACCATCGAACAAAACTGCAGAACAAATAGCCATCGTATGAAATCACGCCAGTAAAATTAATATACCAAACGAAATTGAAAGATGCACTTAAATAATTGAACAATTAAAATGGTAATATTTATTAATAAAACAAAATCAATATAAAAAAATTATCAAATAAGTTCATTACAAAAATCTGAAAAAACAAAGCTCACTAAAATAAAATAAAAACACACAAATTATAATTGTATTAGTTCATTTATTCATGTTGTCTAAATTTATGTTCACATATTCGTCTTTTCGTTGGAAAAACAAAATAAATGTTTCCATTTTGTAATAAAATAAACAACTCCATAAATTAAACAGAATAATTATATGTATGTCAAATGGAGTTAAAACACCATTAACAAACTACTGTCAAACACTTGGCACTAAAGAATGTCAAAATCACCGAAACGCGAAAATTACAAAATATAATAAAACAAAAAAATAATAATTTAACAAGCATATCCAAAATGTCATATTGCGTCAAAAAAAATTTAATAAAATATTTGAAATAACACTTTAATTCCAAACCGAATAAATATGTATTTCATACCAAAACAAATTTATCTAATATCAAAGAAAATTAACACTTGATCAAAAACCGAATCACATTCGAAACCAAAAACACACCAATTGAAAGTCATCGTAATAATTCGCCAACAAAATTAAATCAAGTTAACACACCAATGATTGTCACAAATAGTTTCAAAATTAAACTCTGGGAATTAATGATTATTGTAAAAAAAATACCACATAAATCACATACACCAGCCATATATACATACATCGCGGTCGCGACCAACTTACGCCATACGAATATATTCGCGCGATATCGGAAATGGATTTTACGAAATCCATTTACATATATATACACCCGCACAATTCACTCATCAAACTTACCTGAACGAATCGATGGATTGATTAATCAACAAACGCACGAATTAATTTATTTTTCAATTAAAACAAAAAAAAAAAACCATCACCGACTCGCACAAAAATCAACCAACACACTTACTACAAATACAAAACAAACCGATGCATCATGAATGACAAAAACACTCTAGTAAAGATATAAATCCTCGGTAGCCATATTGGTTTGCCTACAAGCTAAACCGGAAACTGGCCTCATTAAGTATTTCTTAGTGTGCGTGTAATTTCTCCTCTAATTCATGAAATTTCCCCTAAAAACTCAGGAATTGTGTCTATGTATGCGTGAAAACACGTACATTTTTCTCGTTGAATTCGTCCACATTACAATACAACAATGTAAACAAATGGGTTTTGGAGGGTAATACGTACGAAAGATTTATATCTTCATATAGAGTGATTGAGCAGAATTCACATCATCATTCTATCGTGGGGGACAATGTACGGATGTACAAAGAATTCATCCTGCATTAAAATAAACAAAACAAACATAACTTGGAGTTGTGAAAAACCATGTTCCACATTGCACAAGTCAAAAGGGTCATGAAAATGACTTTCAAACTTAACTAAGGACATAATAAAGAAATCGATAAAGCAAAGAGGTGGTGCTCTTTTTTTCTTTATTCTTTTTTTTTGCAATATATCTATACATTTACTTTATTTTATTCAATTCCAATTTAATAAAGAGATTTCGATTATTAAATCTATCTGAAATCACAATCAGAGAAGCCGTCTCTGAGTTTCAAGCAGTCACCAACAAGGAACCCCTTCTTTGATGAGGAATGGCGGCAGTCAAATGCAGCCAAACAACAGGCACGCAAAGCGGTGCTGCATAGAAGGACGAGAGCTGCTCACGAGCTCTATGACCTGAAGAGGCGAGAGGAACACCGACTTCTCAGAAGGAAATAGAGAGAGCATGAGAAGCTAGATGTCGAAAATGTTGAGAGGTTCAAAAGCAGGAATGAAGTTCGAAATATTTATGAGCAGGTGAAACGAAATTCACAAGTACATAAACCTCGAACCGAAGGCTGCAAAGACGAAAGTGGAAACATCATAGTGGAACCGCAGTCAATGCTGAGGATATGGAAGGACAACTTTTGCAGACTGTATAACGGCGACGACGAACCGAATTCCGCTGTCAGGCAGGATGATCCATTCAACATAGACGACGAAAGCCAACAATCCCGTCTACCCGACTTAGACGAAGTAAAGATTGCCATATCTAAGTTGAAGTCTAACAAAGCCGCTGGAGCAGATGGCTTGAATGCCGAGCTCTTCAAAGCAGTTGGAGAGCAGTAGTTGGTTAGGAGCATGCACCAACTTATCTGCAAGATATGGAAGAAAGCATGCCCAATGAATGGAAACTTAGTATTGTTTGCCCGATTCTGAAAAAAGCGACCCTCTAAACTGCACCAACTATAGAGGCATCAGTCTGCTTAACATGGCTTAAAAAATCTTCTTTGCCGTGATATTTGAACTTCTAAAGCCCATCGTCAACAACCTGATAGGTCCTTAACAGTGTGGTTTACACCAGGAAAGTCTACAATCGATCAAATATTTACATTACGGCACATCATGGAAAAACCCAAAAACACCAAATCGACACCCACCATCTTTTCATCGATTTCAAGGCCGCATATGACAGCATCTACTGATACGAGCTGTATAGAGCCATGTCTAGTTTTGAGATTCCTGCCCAACTCGTCCGTCTGTGCAGGATGACCATGGAGAATTCACGCTGCTCCGTAAAGGTTGTAAACAATTTAGCAGAAACTTTCGATGTCAAAAAATGCTTTAGACTGACAGCATGCGCTGTCATGCGATTTTTTTAACATCGTTCTTGAAAAAATAGTGCAGAGCACTATCTTTCAAAAGTCTGTCCAATTACTAGCATATTGCTGATGACATTGACAAAATCGGAAAAACTAAGCGTGATGTCAATGGGGCTTTTGTGAGTATTGAGGCAGAGGGCAAATGGGCTTAACGGTTAATGAGGGCAAAACAAAGTACATGCTGGCATCAAGAAAGGACTTACAACACCGACGTCTCGGTCAAAACGTCACCATCGATAGACGTAACTTTGAGGTAGTAAAGGACTTTGTCTACCTAGGCTCCCATATGAACGCAGAGAACAACACCAGCGCTGAGATCAGACGAAGAATATCCCTTGCTAACCGCTGTTTCTTGGGGCTAAGAAAGCAATTGAGTAGCAAAGCCCTCTCTCGAGGAACCAAAGTGTCGCTATATAAGACCCAAATCATCCCCGTCCTGCTATTCGGTGCAAAAGCATGGACTGTGACACGACTGTCACTTAGAGCGCATGGAAACCAATGCTCTGGCCCGGAAAGTCTTCGAATCCTCACCCACAGTACAGCGCAGTAGAGGAAGACCGCGAATCAGGTGGCGCGCATAAGTGGAAAGTGACCTCACCCAATTTGGAGTGCGAAACTGGAGACATCTACTTAGGGACCCAGCTAAATGGAAAAGTTTGTTGGGTGAGGTCCTAGTTCACACAGGACTGTAGCGCCGCCTGAAGTAGGTAAGTAAGTAACATTAGAATGTCAATTATGATAAATTTCAAAACCATTTCAGAAAATATATAATCAAACAATTAAAATGACATACATATATGAACATTGAAATTACGTGTAAACTTATACTGTTTAGGTACAGTATACGAAAAATCGATTTTTTCGACATTTTTAGTTTTTGTTTTAAACGGTGTTACTTCTAAACCCTATATCGTAGAAAAAAAGTTACTCAAGTTATTTTGTAGTATATTTCATGATCTAGAATTCTAGCTAAAAATGTTATTGTAGAGTTTACATTCAAAAGTTACAGCAAAAATTTTCGACAAAAAACCATAATTTTTACGTTCATTTCGGTTTTTTGGGAACTTTTTGTTTTATGTTAATAACGATGTTCACAGTGTCCTTACCAATTTTCATCGATATGCGAGTTTTTCCTAGGTTTGATGAATTCTGCGTCTTTTTTTGACTTGCCTGATATAACGACATCGACTTCAAACTTTTACGAAAAACCTTTTGGATTACAATTGGGAAAATTGACCGTTTGAAACAAAATTTAAATCTATATTTATATCTAAATTTATATCTATATCAAATTATTTCCTGCTTTTTCTGAATTTTATGTTTATTTTTTAGTTTCCGATAATGAATCAAAAAATAATACGGGGCATTACCAATGCTATAGTATTAGCCAATGCGATAGTTTTTACATATTTTTTGTGAATTTTAGTGTGAATTCTCTTAGATTCAAAATTGAATGAATTAAATTTTCTTATTAATTTATGTTTATAAGTCATAAACACCCGTTTTAGGACTTATGTAAACCAATAAAAACATAATCTTTTGTCAATATTCCAATATTTTTTACACATCCAAGTCTATTAAATGGTTGAATACAAGTATATCAATAACTTTGAACAAAAAAATGGCAATGCTTCCATAGTATTTATATAATTACTAAAAATTCAATTTTTTGTTAATATTTTTTTTTAGACATACAAAAGTCAATTGACTTGATTGAGAAGTTACAAGCATGTGGGGATTTTCCTACAACAAAATTGGCAACTCTACAAAAAGTTTTACAAAGTGACTTTTTAAGTGCTGTAAGAGAAGTTTACGAACATGTATTTGAAACAGTTGACATGCGAGGTTCTCAAGATATCCGCGCTTCTGCAACAGCAAAAGCTACTGTTGCTGCTTTCGCTGCGAGTGAAGGACATGCCCATCCTCGTGTAGTTGAACTCCCTAAAACAGAAGAAGGTAACATCATATCTGTAAACATATTTTTTATAACTTTCATTTTTAAGGTTTGGGTTTCAACGTTATGGGGGGAAAAGAACAAAATTCTCCAATATATATATCTCGTATAATACCAGGAGGTGTTGCTGATAGACATGGGGGGCTCAAAAGAGGAGACCAGTTACTTTCTGTTAATGGAGTGGTAAATTTTATGGAATATTAACAAATCAACATCTATTTAATACTAATTTTTCAGTCTGTCGAAGGCGAAAATCATGAAAAGGCTGTAGAGCTCTTAAAGCAAGCGGCAAACGCAGTTAAACTCGTTGTTCGATACACTCCAAAAGTCTTGGAAGAAATGGAAATGCGTTTTGATAAACATCGAACAATAAAGCGCCGACAGTTTCAAAACTAATATAACTTTTATTTATACATACTTTAAGTCAATTGTTATTTTACGAAAGTTTCTTTTTATATTTTCGAGCTAATAATGATTACTTAATACTATATAACTTGAAAATTTAGTTTTAAACATAATTTGTAAGATAATCACTATACAAATGCATCAAATTCTCAAACCAGACCAGACTGTCTCTCCCAGTAGTTTTCACTGTTCCTTGGACAACAACTTCTGTTATACCATTACAGTGCTTTAGAACGGCGTTTTAACACCATACGTGGACCTAAGCTGGTCATTGCCTTAATAATCCTTTATATTAAGACCAAGTACGTCCGCAAAATTCTCCTTGTGGTACACAGGGCTTCCACTACTTATACGAGCCATCGTGTACAATTTCTGGAGCTCTCTCTTACTCTTCTTCAGTCGTGCTGATTCATGTTCGATTTTTCCATGCTAAGTATTTCTAGTCCGGGCTGTTTACGTCCAGTTCAGTTCCAAAAATATCCACGAAACTATGAGAGAGTATGTTTGAGGACGGGTTACACAGTCCATTGAATTCCCACATTTTAATTTGACAAAGCTGATTGCAGTACGTCACTTATCACCAACAATCACAGTATTGCTGAGAGTATACAGCATTGCCTAACTCCACTTCAAATTTCCTTTGAAAACCTTCCTTTATGCAAAACGGAATATTGAAGTCTATCTATGGTTCCTAATCGCGAAGTGGTCAATTTTTTTGGAAGTTGCTTGCTATCAGTCGACACCCAACTAACTTTGTGACATGTGATATGTTCAAAAATGGTCCCTTCCATAACAAGGCCGTTGTTGTCATTGCCAACTTTGGCATTCAAATCTCCCATCAGCATAATGATATCACCTCGTGATGTGCCATCATAAAAGCCACTCATTATATTTAGAAGAGAGCATAATGGGTGCGTAACCCTGTACGATAGTGACACGACGTACTCTAGTCCGAAATCTGGCATCTAAAGGCTCACAGGAAAATAGGGTTAAGAGGTTAGCAGCAATCCAACATCAGACTCCTCGAGTGATTCCAGTTGGCTTTCCGAAATGTAATAGTAAAGTGTTACGGGTTGGTGGCTTAATCTTCCCCGAGCCCAAACATCTAACTTCACTTTTTCAGTCTCTCGGCTAAATTCTTAGAATACGGCTATTTTTTTTTTCTTTCTCTCTGAAATGAATAATTCTAGATTCTAAAAATATTTAAAAATAATTACTGAATTGACTTTTGTATCGTGTGAAATGTGAACAAATCAGCAAAAAAGACTTTAAAGTGTGAAATATGCACGCATATTTAATTGCAAAATTGTATTAAAAAAGTAAGAGAACTTTCAATGTTATTAAATAACGTTTGCAATAATTTTCTGAGTGCACTTGCAATAACATCCTACACTTATTTAAATGTTAGCCGCAATATTCGTGGTACTACTACAGAGAATACCCATAGTTAATGGCTTTCCACCTCCGTTGATAGAAGAGTTGCATTGAAGGGTTCATGAACTCCTTTTGTGTCTCTTTAAAGCATAGGAGAGTTTCTATAACTGATTGTCTTTCTTCCAAATATTCGAATGACATTGCAAAACAGACAAAAGCATCATGGTCTTCTTTTATCAAGGTTGATGGTAATCCCGATGCTCCCAATAGTATTAACATTGTGTCCCCTTTATTCTCGTAGGATGGATGCGGCGATAACTCTGAAGCTAATTCTAGTAAAAGCGCTGCTGTTGTGATCATTTAAAAGCTGTTGCTGAGTTATAATGATGTTTCTGTTGATGCCCATAATGTAGTTTGCTAAAAATGTTGCTGCTGGTAACAATGATGATGTTGCTGCTGGTGTTGTTGGTGAGGTTGCTGACAATTTTGCTGCTGTTGATTGCAATAGCGTTAATGTTGCTGGTTTTCTACCCAAACTACTAAAGATGCTTGCATTATTGATGCTGTTGTTGGCAACAATGTTGGTATTGCTTGTTTTTCTTCTCAACTTGATTACGAACTGTCAATAGAGTCAACAGCTGTTCCTCCTCAGGATTCTTTGGATGTTCATAATGCTTTGGATACACAAATTTCATTTTCTCACGTTCATAACTAAACGAGTAAACATAAACAGCTGTTTGGCAGTGACATTTTATCTATCCATTTCATTAATTTTAAACTAGGTGTTCCCGCTGGATCACTTAATGAAGCTCTTAATGCATCTATCTGGCCTGTTGGAGTCCAGATTAAGTAGTTTAAAAGTCTTCCAAAAAACGAATTGCACCCAAATCAACAAAATACTCAGACGTAAAGAAAACTTCTATTACTGCTCCCTTTGATGAAACCTTCACAATTGTTTACCAATATTGGAGGTATGAGAACAAAATCCAATGATTTTTTTTATTTCTGTTGCTGATTGTTGTTATCATATTATTGCGTTAACCGAGACATGGTTTAATGATAGTTTCTTTCAACCTAATTTTTCACATCTAACTATAATGTTTTCCGAAAAGATCGCTGCTCCGTACAGACGGGTTTAAATAGAGGAGGCGGTGTTTTGTTTGCTATTCGATCTGAGAGAAATTATTTTATCTGATACTAATATTAATAATTGTGTGTATGTGTAGATTTATATTCATATTTATTTTTTCGTTTTATACATTTCTCCAATATTTCAATGTTCTGTTTATGATGCTTACATACAAAATATTAAAGATATTTGCAAAAAATATAGATGAAAATTGTTATATTGTAATTCTTGGAGATTTTAATTTACCTAATGTAATATGATTATTTTCAAATGATGAGAAACAAATGTTTCCTTATAACGTATCTAAAGATTTTGAATATAATTTAAATAATAGTTTAACGGCTTTGAATACATCAAGTTATTGATATTTATAATTCTATTGGACATATTTTAGATCTAGTTTTTATTGATACAAATATTGAAGCTGAATTAGATGCAGCTAGTTTTAAGTTAGCAGATGACAGTATACATCTTAAAGCACTTGAGATTAAATTTAATTTTCCTATTTTAATTGAATCACGATTTTATTCTAATGTAGTTCATAGACATAATTTTAAAAATCGAGATCAATTTAATAGATCTAGAAAAGGGTATGAATTTTTCAAAAGATTTACTTATCAACAATATATTTGTTCTCTGGAGTCGGAAATAAAGAGCAATTCTAAAGTTTTTTGGTCATTTTTGAATACTATAAGAAAATCGATCAGGATTCCATCTAGTGTATCATACAAGTTTTGATGACTTAAGAATAAATTATAATCAAGATTTTAATAATTTTAATTCTATTATAAATTCTTGTAGCCTTTGTTCATCTACATATGATGTGTTGTCAGCTAAATCATCTCTGGACAACAGTTTTTCCGCTGCACAGGATAAAATTCCTCCACTTTTTTTTTATTTTGCAAAAAACATTTAGCAGTTCCACTGTGTTATATTTTCAACATGTCTTTGCGACAAGTTATATTTTTATATACTTGAAAACATCCTCTGATTACTCCTCTGCACAAATCTGGATCTAAGAGATCTCTGGAAAATTCTAGAGCTATTGCTAAACTTTAGTTCATTGAATGTTTTTGAACAACAACAACAACTTAAAGGTGCTACCACTCATTGTTTTTGGCTGGAGATATACATAGCTATTTCGTGCTTTGCCACTTTTGCACTATCAGTCTCCTTTTTGTGGTGCTGAGCTTTAATCCAATTTTTCATCCTGTGCTGTGAAGCTTTTGCGTTCCTACTTAACAGATCGAATGCAAGCCGTTCAATTGATCAATAGTCTGTCCGACCTCCTCCCAATCTCTCGCGGTGTTCCACAAGGTTCGATTCTAGGTCCTCTGTTATTCTCACTCTATGTAAACGAATTACCATCAGTGGTAAAATATAGTTCAATCCACATGTATGCTGATGATGTACAAATGCATTTGAGTTGCCCGTTAGGGCTTATAGAAGACGGCGTGAGCCGTCTCAATGAAGATCTTGACCAAATCGCATGTTGGTCGAAGAAAAATGGTCTCTTATTAAATCCTAAGAAATCTGTAAGTCTTGTGATTTCAAAGAAAGTTGTTGACCTTTCTTGCTTTCCTCCAGTGCTTCTACAGAACTCTTCAATCGAATATGTTGAAACTGCTAAAAATCTAGGTATGGTGTTTAACCGAACTTTAACCTGGAACAATCACATAAATATTGCTGTGGGTAAAACATATGGGATTCTTCGAACCATGTGGGCCACACAATCCTTTACGCCTTTAAGAGTGCGGATGTTATTAGCAAGAACGCTGGTTTTGCCTACACTTATTTATGGTTGCGAGATTTATTCGCATTGCGATTCCGTCAGCAAAAGAAAACTAAAGGTAGCCTTTAACAGCCTGGTACGTTATATTTACGGCTTAAGAAGATATGACAGTGTATCCAATTTTTCCAAAAACCTGTTAAATATGACTTTTGAAAATTTCCTAAAGTACCGAGCATTAAACTTACTCTCAAAGATACTCCTTAATCGTGAACCCCAATATCTCAGTGATATAATAACTAGGTCAACCTCGCATAGGACGCGAATGCTTACCCACCCGCGCTATGCCTCTCACATCCGAGCGTCAGTTTTTTGTATATTCAATTAGATTATGGAATTCTCTTCCACGAAACATAAGAGAAATAGACGATGTTTTGAAGCTACAGAGCAAAATTAAGCTTCACTTTTCACAACGATAAAATCATTATTTTCATACAATGATAACAAATTTATTGTTTTTCCCTCTTCTCCTTCTTTTTCAATTGTTTTTCTTTCTTTCTTGTTTTAATTTTTGTTTTTAAATTTTTTTTTGGTTTGTATACATTTTTTTTTTCTTTATATGTATGTATCGAAGTAACAAAATTGTCAAATCCTAGCTTTCATAAAATGTTTAACTGTAGCCTGTGCCTAAATTATAAGACAATACGTCTTAATGTGTATAGGTTTTTCATGAAATAAATAAATAAAATATATTTTATTTGAAAAACTTTTTATGCACAACATAGGATTCGAACCCACGCATATCAAATTAGGTCAGTCTAAGAAGTCGTGTGCACTTTTTTTTTTTTTTTTCCAATTCATTTTTATTAATTCATTCTTAAGACTATCCCGTTCGGGCACAGCCCTACTGAACCGAAGGAGCTCTGCTTCGCCTTGTGCCATGACGTCCCGATTGTACAGGAGTCGCCTATCCACGGTTCGTCGTCTGACGTGGTAGATTAACGGAACTGCCAATCTATCCTGTATCAGACCGCATCTATCTAAAAAGAGGAATGCCTCTGGTGGAATGAAGCCGCTCAAGCGTGCACTTTCAAAATACTCGTCGTTCGGATAGAACGCCCCGAAATTTAAATTGTTGGTCGAAGACATAGCTCTTGCAATGTGACCTCGAACGAGGTTTATCACGAAATTGTCAATTCTGTTGATTCGAGCCCCGTTGTATAGGACATCGTTGGAATAGTAATGCACGTAAGAAGATTCGGCTGTACGATATAAGCCGGTACAGCGTCGTAAACACTGCCGCTCGAACACCCGAAACCTCTCCATCTGGGAAGGGGCAACGTTGAACCGCACAGGACAACCATAAACGATCATCGGCCGTATGAGGGCCATGTAGCAAATTACCTTCACTCTGGGGTCAAGCCAACTGCTAAAAAACAGCCGTTTCGTCAGAGCGAAGGCTCCTCTGGACCTGGTCAGAGCAACATTTACATGTCTGTCGAAATATAAATACTGATCTAACCAGATACCGAGGTACTTCACTACACTTTTGCTCGCTAATGGCTGCCCGTGAAGATCAACGATGACCATCTTGCGCCAATTCTTGCACGTATCCCTCGTGGCCCTAGCCAACGGAGTCCGGAACAGAATTGTCTCCGACTTTTGGACATTTATTTTCAGTTTCCAGTCGTCACAATATCGCTGAATCTTGTCGAAATCACGCTGCCGTTCTGTACGCAATAAGATCGTCGGCGTACGCAATTGCCTTTGTAAGACTACCTATCAGATTGCTGGTGTAAATGCTGAAGAGAATCGGCGAATTCACCGCTCCCTGTTGAAGACCATTTTTAATTAAGAATGTTGTGGTAGAAGTTACATTGCCACTTTTGACAACAAACTTTCTACCGTTAAGCATATCATAAAGTATATACAACAATGGCTTGCTTATGCCAAGCCTGCTCAGTTTTAGGTAAAGACCCTCTAACCATACGGTGTCAAAGGCCTTTTCCAAATCAACCAGAACAGCACCTGTGCATTGTTGTTTTGATTTATTCCATTGGATATCAGGAACGAGTTTAGACGCAGCATGAATTGTGTCATGACCCGCCTTGAACCCGAACTGTTTATCCGGAATTATTTTGTTGTCCGCAGCCCACTTAGTCAGAGCCCTATTAATAATTTTTTCGAAAACTTTGCTGATGCCCGGAAGGAGACTTATCGACTGAAGATTTGACGGGTTGGAGTTGTCCTTTCCCTTTTTCGGGAGAAGATGAACCACAGCGGTCTTCCAATGCACTGGATAATATGCATTATTCAGTGCAGTATTGAAGAGTGTGGTGTAAATGTCAATTGCCTCCATCGGTAAATGTCTTAGTACAACGTTGGATATACCATCGACACCTGCTGACTTTTTATTTTTTATTGAGTTGAAGATGAGCTGAAGCTCAACCTTCGTCACTAACAAGGGACTTGGTCCCCTTTGCTCGGCGATTATGGCATTTGCCAAGGAATCGTCATTGAACCGCATAAAACCGCGGTTCTCAGATCGCCATTGTGTTATATCATTTCGAAGGTAAAAGTGATTAAGTAGGGCTCTGTTTTCCAGGTCGTGGTTGGGGCGAATGCAAGCATTCACCTTGTACACTTGCTGGAACGCAGCTCCCACCGCCTCCACTTTTTCCTTCGGATCTTCAATTATAAAAAAGTCATCGTCAAAGATGGCTTCTTCTGGATCTATTTGCGCTGTCCTGAGTACGTTTCTAGTCTCTTCAGTTCTTTGGAGTTTCAGACACGGAAGGTCATTGTCGTTCTTTTTCCTAAATATCTTGTTGATTTTAGGGAACATACTAGGGTCACTGGAATTAACTGACCGGATCTTGCGGTCCCAGTACTTGTTAATTGATAACCTGTAGTTCTCCTTAATCAACAGATTGACATTTTTTATTGACGACTTCAGTGTCCTTACCTCCAAGTCGTAGTCGTGTGCACTACGCACTCCACTACTTAAGACCACTGACGTCACAGGTCGAGATGTGCTAATTGTTTATCAAATGCATTTGAAGCATCAACATTTTTATAAGTTCCTTTAAGTATGCTGTTTTGTTCCGCCTCCATTTTTCTCCATACCTTATTTGATAGACTTACAATTCGTAGTACGTATCAAAGGGGGAGAGGTTGGAAGATCGGTAACGAACCAGACTATTTAAGTTATTATTGTTATTATTTTTATTGTACTATTCGTACTAGAAGCACCTTTAAGTTGTTATTGTTGTTCAAAAACATTCAATGAAATTAAAAAAGGAATGGTCAAGTCTAACAAGCTGACAAGCGCTGCCGGAGACGCGCCTAAAAGTCCTAGCTGTGAATGTAAATTCACTGATTAGGATTGAACGAAGAGCCAACATGTTCCAATTGTTGAAAGACTACAGTCCTGATGTGTTTATGGCTAGCGAAACTAAGCTAAACCACAAACACAAATTGACTCATAAAAATTACAATATCGTAAGAAGAGACCGGCCCGACTCCACTCAAGGGGGCGGTGTCGCTCTCCTTATACGAAAAGGCATTAATTATAAAGTCATATACAACAATAAATTGCGAAAGCTCAAGACGCTAGAAGTTTGCGTTGTATGCATCTCTCTCACTCAAGGGAAGCGGATGTATATGATTGCGGCTTATGCGTCTGGAGCTCCGCAGGTTACTTACTTTGCTTCAGAACGCGAGATTCTTTTTAGGGAACTTAAACTGAGCTTGGAAGAAAACTATTTCATCTTGGCCGGTGATTTGAACGCAAAACATGAAGATTGGGGAAATCAACATAGTAATCCCAGAGGTAACCATCTTTTTAATTTGATGAATCTTTACAGCGTTGAATATGGCGTCGACCTGCTGGCTATTGAAAAGCCATCGTATCCAAGAAGCGACTCCTTTCTGGATCTTTTGCTGTACGACACAAGACTGACAGTTACAGACAAAGTGGGTAATCACCCTCGAAACTGCTTAAGACAGTCAAGTACGACAGTGATCACTGCGGACTGGCTGCTGTAATGCAGATTCCGAACGAACGCGTGGAGTTGGAGGAATACGTTGCAACGCATTCTTACAATTACAGTAAGATGCGCTGGCCTCGTTTCACCAACGCCCTAGCGAGAGAACTTCGTTTGAGTGACATAGCCCCACCAAACAACAGAAACCTGACAAATACAGAAATTGACCAACATTTACAACAGATGGACGAAACAATAAAACGAACAATGGAACGGACAATACCAAAGTACACAGAACGGGACCAAATGGACGCTTACAGAAACGCGACTATTGACGCACTACGTAGGCACAAGAGTGGCTTACTGACAAGACTCAAAAACTTGTACAGACGACTCACAGACCCACACGACTTGGAGGTTAGGACACTAAAGTCGTCAATAAAAAATGTCAATCTGTTGATTAAGGAGAACTACAGGTTATCAATTAACAAGTACTGGGACCGCAAGATCCGGTCAGTTAATTCCAGTGACCCTAGTATGTTCCCTAAAATCAACAAGATATTTAGGAAAAAGAACGACAATGACCTTCCGTGTCTGAAACTCCAAAGAACTGAAGAGACTAGAAACGTACTCAGGACAGCGCAAATAGATCCAGAAGAAGCCATCTTTGACGATGACTTTTTTATAATTGAAGATCCGAAGGAAAAAGTGGAGGCGGTGGGAGCTGCGTTCCAGCAAGTGTACAAGGTGAATGCTTGCATTCGCCCCAACCACGACCTGGAAAACAGAGCCCTACTTAATCACTTTTACCTTCGAAATGATATAACACAATGGCGATCTGAGAACCGCGGTTTTATGCGGTTCAATGACGATTCCTTGGCAAATGCCATAATCGCCGAGCAAACGGGACCAAGTCCCTTGTTAGTAACGAAGGTTGAGCTTCAGCTCATCTTCAACTCAATAAAAAATAAAAAGTCAGCAGGTGTCGATGGTATATCCAACGTTGTACTAAGACAGTTACCGATGGAGGCAATTGACATTTACACCACACTCTTCAATAATGCACTGAATAATGCACATTATCCAGGGCATTGGAAGACCGCTGTGGTTCATCCTCTCCCGAAAAAGGGAAAGGACAACTCCAACCCGTCAAATCTTCGGTCGATAAGTCTTCTTCCGAGCATCAGCAAAGTTTTCGAAAAGATCATCAATAGGGCTCTGACTAAGTGGGCTGCGGACAACAAAATAATTCCGGATAAACAGTTCGGGTTCAAGGCGGGTCATGACACAATTCATGCTGCGTCTAAACTCGTTTCTGATATCCAATGGAATAAATCAAAACAACAATGCACAGGTGCTGTTCTGGTTGATTTGGAAAAGGCCTTTGACACCGTATGGTTAGAGGGTCTTTACCTAAAACTGAGCAGGCTTGGCATAAGCAAGCCATTGTTGTATATACTTTATGATATGGTTAACGGTAGAAAGTTTGTTGTCAAAAGTGGCAATGTAACTTCTACCACAACATTCTTAATTAAAAATGGTCTTCAACAGGGAGCTCTCTTGAATTCCTCGTGAATTCGCCGATTCTCTTCAGCATTTACACCAGCGATCTGATAGGTAGTCTTACAAAGGCAATTGCGTACGCCGACGATCTTATTGCGTACAGAACGGCCCGAAAGGTTGAGGTTATTAGAATTCTCTTGCAGCGTGATTTCGACAAGATTCAGCGATATTGCGACGACTGGAAACTGAAAATAAATGTCCAGAAGTCGGAGACAATTCTGTTCCGGACTCCGTTGGCTAGGGCCACGAGGGATACGTGCAAGAATTGGCGCAAGATGGTCATCGTTGATCTTCACGGGCAGCCATTAGCGAGCAAAAGTGTAGTGAAGTACCTCGGTATCTGGTTAGATCAGTATTTATATTTCGACAGACATATAAATGCTGCTCTGACCAGGGCCAGAGGAGCCTTCGCTCTGACGAAACGGCTGTTTTTTAGCAGTCGGCTTGACCCCAGAGTGAAGGTAATTTGCTACATGGCCCTCATACGGCCGATGATCGTTTATGGTTGTCCTGTGTGGTTCAACGTTGCCCCTTCCCAGATGGAGAGGTTTCGGGTGTTCGAGTGGCAGTGTTTACGACGCTGAACCGGCTTATACAGAACAGCCGAATCTTCTTATGTGCATTACTTTTCCAACGAGGTCCTATACAATGGGGCTCGAATCAACAGAATTGACAATTTCGTGATAAAACTCGTCCGAGGTCACATTGCAAGAGCTATGTCTTCGACCAACAATTTAACAATTTCGGGGCGTTCTATCTGAACGACGAGTATTTTGAGAGTGCACGCTTGGGCGGCTTCATTCCACCAGAGGCATTCCTCTTTTTAGACAGCTGCGGTCTGATACAGGATAGATTAGCAGTTCCGCTAATCTACCACGTCAGACGACGAACCGTGGATAGGCGACTCCTGTACAATCGGGACGTCATGGCACAAGGCGGAGCAGAGCTCCTTCGGTTCAGTAGGGCTGTGTACGAACGGGACCGAACTGATAGGGTGAAGCAGGAGAACCAGTTTTGGTGGCTTCAATCGGCACTTGAAAGTGGGTAGTCGGGATGGGGTTTTAAGCCTTGGCCGGCTTACATACTTGTTTTATAGTTTTAGGGTTTAGTTTTAAGTAGAATAGGCATGGTGGCACAAAAAAAGGAAAAAAAAATACAAACAAAATATACACAAAAAATACAAAAAAAAAATACAAAAAAAATACAAAAAATAAATAAATAAAAAAAAAAGAAAAAAAGACAACAAAATATGAAAAACAAAACGTTAGATAGTTAGATTTGCTGCTGTGGTTGTTCTAGTTTTAAGTAGTTTATAGGTAGAATAGGTAGTTTTAGTTAGCTTTAAGTTTTATATTAAGGACCTTATTTTAAGTAGTTTTTTAAGTAAAAATAAAAAAGGATATTGACATTAGTTTTTCTAAATTTTCTAATGAATACAAAATAAATAAAATGAGTTGAAGTGAAATAGATCTCAGGGCCGAAAGCCATTAGCATTAAGTATTATTGTTTAACTTAGAGTGTCCGTATGGGACCAGTAAGTTAGTTGTAAGTTATGGTTAATTAGGCTAGTTTTATGAATTATGAATTAATAAAAATGCATTGAAAAAAAAAAAAGGGCATCTATGCAGTTGGTATTTAAAGCTTTTTCGTATTTTTCCAATCCAGTATCGTTGTCGAATGTAGCTTATCATTTGTTGGATACCGCCATGAAATGTGGTCTTATGAGCATCTCGGACAACCAAACTCGTAAAGTGATGGTTGTTTCGGAGCAATATTGGATGTTGAGATTCGTAGGGAAGCAGAGTTCTCCAAACGTCACCCCACTCGTAAGACCCCGTTAGCATCGATGAACACGTTTAACGCACGTAATGCCTTTGGTGTTTTGTTTTCACGAATTAGTTGAATTTTGGTTTCAAACATTTCCTTTTGTGCTGCTTTGACGATCATTAGGCAATTTCCGACTCTTTTGGTTTATGTGATCCTGTATTAGGTCCCAACTTGGGTCGACATTTAGTTATGAAACGATAGCAGGTGGCGATAATTCTAATAACCTTGAGAAGGCTCAAAAAGTTGTAGATTGTTTGTAATATGCTATCACCTTTTATCGCATGTATACTAAATGCCTTTATTGTACGTTGTTCTTCTACAACGTTTATTTCGGTGGGTTGATCTGGAAGATCGAATACCCATTTTTTTCGCAGAAGAACGGAAGGACCGTTCCACCACTAAGTAAGTGACTACAGTTCCGATGGATATACACCCCTGGACGCCAGATCGGCTGGGTTATGAAGCGTTGCGACATGTCCCCAGCAATCGATCCCCACTAACAGCTGGATTTCCGACACACGGTTGGATACGAATGTGGTCCATTTGGCGGGAGTGGCACGTATCCAGGCAAGTGCAATTGTGCAACCTGTCCATGCGTACATCATGACATCTGGAATTGCTAGAACTTCCTTGGTGTATTGTAACAACTCTGCCAACACTACTGCGCCGCAAAGTTCAAGACGAGGATGAGTTATTGTTCGTTGATTTGGTGCCACTTTTTGTCTTTGACAAAAGAAGATTGACATGCATTTTGCCTTTACTATCCAGGACTCGTACGTACACTGCTTAGCTTTCATAGAAGCATAGCAAAATCCACGTAGCTCGATCGATTTATTAGTCTTGCTTAACTGGATCCGATGTTTAAATGGTAGACATGTGCATTCAAGAGGACACAAGCGTCCACAGGTTTTTCTCAAAACAGACCTTTGTCTATCAACTCCTACTCTCACCTTCCCGCGGTGAACATCGGGTGCCTAGTACCTCAACTGGAGATTGGGTTCTAACCCTAGTGGAAAGTTGTTGGGGGCAGCAAACGAGAGAGGGGGGAGAGGTGTTTCCACTTAGGCACCTACCCTTTTATCCAGACGGCAGCGGAGGAATTCCCGAGATGGAATCAACGGTGGCGTTTACAGTTCCAGTAAGGTTGAGCTACTTAGTGAACGCCTTATAGGGCTTCTACGACTTATTCAGAGCCCAGGCCTATAAGGAGCGGTTTATCCGGCTCCCCGTCCTTGGAGTTATACTAAGGATCTGGCCCTCCAGGTTGGGGGTTGTGCCGTCGGGATGACTTCCTGACCACGTAAAAATCTCCTAGTTGCGAAGCACCAACAAGCCTCGGATACGGACGGATTCACTGTTGACAACCCAAGCAAACGAAATAAGGACAACGAACTTCGGATCTGTACGTGGAATGTTAGGTCCCTTAACAGACCACGTGCAGCCTATTAATTAGCGGAAGCCCTAAACTGCTCCAAGGCAGATATTACCGCCATCCAAGAAGTACGATGGGATCGACCGGGCAAACGCAAACTATAAGACTGCGATGTATACTACGGCGACTGCTAACGAGAACAAAGACAGCGTCTATTTGGGTGTGGATTTGTTGTTGGAACTAGACTCAGGCAAAAAGTCTTGAGTTTCAACTAAGTGAGCGAGCGCATCACGACAATCCGCATCAAGGCTAAATTCGCCAACCTAAGCCTAATATGCGCATATGCCCCAAGAGAGGAGAAAGGTGAAGACACCAAAGACATATTCTTCGAGCTCTTGGACAATACATATGAGCACTGAGCAGTGCCCTGGCTATGACATTAAAATTGACTTAGGAGATTTTAACGCCAAGCTAGGAAGAGAAGACATCTTTGGTGGCACAATCGGGAGATACAGCCCGCACGACACCACCTCCGACAACGGATTCAGGCTGATCGATTTCGCTGCGGAGCGAGACGTTCTGGTAGCTAGTACGCAGTTCACACATCTCAATATCCACAAGGGGTCATGGAAATCTCCTGATCAACCAACTGTCAACCAGATTGACCATATTGCGATCGCCGCACGACACTTCTCCAGTATACAGGATGTCCGAACATTCCGTGGGGCCAACATTGACTCGGACCACTACCTCGTTGTAGCCAAGGTACGGCTACGGATATCCCGATCCAAGCCAAAACAAGGAAGTACTGTGAGAAGTTTCGACGTTAGACGGCTACAATCGCAAGAGACTGCCATGTCCTTTTTCGATCGAGTCTCTAATAACCTCTTAAGGAGTCCTATGCTGCCTGCATTAAGCATTGAAAACCAGTGGCAACATTGTCTTGCAGCCATCAGAGATACCGCCTCTGAAGTGCTAGGTTTCACACGGCCACCACAGCGAAACCCCTGGTTTGACTAGGAATGTCCACAAGCACACGCAGCGAAACAACAGGCATACAAAACAGCGCAGAGCTGCTCGCGAGCTCTACGAGCGGAAGAGGAGAGAGGAACACCGGCTTCTTAGAAGGAAAATAAGAGAGCATGAGAAGCGCGCGATAGAGGAGATAGAGGGATGTCACAACAGGAATGTGGATCGTAAATTTTACCAAAAGGTAAAGAAATATCCCAAGGGTACCAGACACGAACCGAAGCCTGTAAGGACGATCAGAGGAACATCGTAGTAGAACCGCAGTCTATGTTGAGAATATGGAAAGACCACTTCTCCAAATTATATAAAGGCGATGACGAACCGAATTCCGCTGTAAGGGAGATAGAACCACTCAACCTAGGCGACGCAGATCAACAATTCCGCCTACCCGACCTCGACGAAGTGAAGATAGCTATATCTAAACTGAAGTCAAACAAAGCTGCTGGGGCTGACGGCATCGCTGCCGAACTATTCAAAGCAGCAGGCGATGACTTGGTAGGGAGCATGCACCCTCATCTGCAAAATATGGTCGGAAGAAAGCATGCCCGATGAGTGGAATCTCAGCATAGTGTGCCCGATACATAAGAAAGGAGATCCTCTAAATTGCGCCAACTACAGAGGCATCAGTCTCCTTAACATTGCATATAAGATCCTCTCTGCCGTATTATGTGAACGTCTGAAGCCGTTCGTCATCAACCTGATAGGTCCTTAGGGAGCGTTCAAGTATTACGTAACGCAATTTTTTAACATTTTTCACCCCCCCTTTTTTTTTTAATTCATTTTTATTAATTCATTCTTAAGACTATCTTAAAGCTAGACAAAAATTCATAAAACTAGCCTAATTAACCATAACTTATAACTAACTTACTGGTCCCATACGGACACTCTAAGTTAAACAATAATACTTAGTGCTAATGCCTTTCGGCCCTAAGATCTATTTAACTTTAATTCCATTTTATTTATTTTTGTATTCATTAGAAAATTTCAAAAAAACTAATATCAATATCCTTTTTTATTTTTACTTAAAAACTACTTAAAATAAAGTCCTTAAATAAAACTTAAAGCTAACTAAAACTACCTATTCTACCTATAAACTACTTAAAACTAGAACAACCACAGCAGCAAATCATTTTTTTTTTTCATCCCCCCCCCTCCACCCCTTGTAACGCACCGTAACGTTTTTCTGTACTCCCCCTCCCACTCTCTAAACGTTACGTAACACTCAAGTGACCATTTTTACCCCAAAGTCGCAAAAAAGTATGTTACAGATTTTATCCCTGGTATAGTTTTAATTGCCTTTGCGGTAATAATACTAAATAAAACAAGAGATTTTTAATCCTCGTAAAATATAAACAAAAAGGTTTGCCAACTTGCGAGAACAAATCAAAAATGACGACCAGACTAATACAATGAAGGGATTCCCCGTAAACGTAAATGAAAAGGGTTGCCATTTTTGAAGTTTTAATTCCCTAATTTTTTATTTAAAAAAAAAAACAATGTTACTTAACGTGTTGTAAGAAAGACCTCCTCCGCCCCTGTAACGCATCGTTACGTTTTACGAGACCCCCCTCCCCCCAAATTGCGTTACGTATTACTTGAACGCTCCCTTATCAGTTTGGCTTCAGACCAGGAAAGTCCACTATCGACCAAATATTCACACTACGGCAGATCTTGGAAAAAACCCAGGAATTTCAAAAAAGCCTCGTATGACAGCATCTATAAGGAAGAGCTCTACAGAGCAATGTCTAGTTTTGGCATCCCTGTCAAACTTATCCGTTTGTGCAGAATGACGATCTCACCGATGCATTTGATGTCAAAAAAGGTTTTAGATAAGGCCATGCACTGTCATGCGACTTCTTCAACATCGTTCTGGAAAGAATTGTGCAAAACTCAACCGTCAACCGATATTGACATAATTGGAAGATCAAAGCGTGATGTCAGTGGAGCATTTTTGAGCATTGCGACGGAAACGAAGAAGATGGGTTTAGTGGTCAATGAGGGCAAGACCAAGTAAATGCTGTCATCAAAAAAGGACATTGAACAACGTCGTTGTCTTGGACAAAACGTCACTGCTATAACTTTGAGGCAGTTAAGGACTTTGTCTACCGAGGCACCGCTATTAACACAGACAACGAAACCGGCGCTGAAATCAAACGAAGAATAACTCTTGCAAATCGCTGCTTCTTTGGACTTAGAAGGCAATTGAGAAGTAAAGTCCTCTCTCGAGCATCTAAAATCACCATCTATAAGACACTCATCATCCCGGTTCTCATTTATGGCGCTGAGGCCTGGACCCTGTCAAAGAAAGATGAGAGCGTCTTAGGATGCTTCGAGAGAAAAATTCTTCGGGTGATTTTTAGTCCCGTACGCATAGATGGACAATGGAGGAGAAGATATAACAACGAACTGTACGGGCTGTACAGCGACACTGACCTAGTTAACAGAATTAAAGTCCAACGGCTTAGATGGCTAGGTCATGTAGAGCGAATGGACATCAACGCTCCAGCCCGGAAGGTCTTCGATTCTAATCCCGAGGGACGAAGCAGTAGAGGAAGACCGCGACTCAGGTGGCGCACGCAGGTGGGTGAGGACCTCAACCAACTTGGCGTGCGAAACTGGAGACAGCTAGCTAGGGACCGAGCTGGCTGGAGACGCATGTTGGCTGAGGCCCAGGTCCGCCCCGAACTGTAGCGCCACCTTAAGTAAGTAAGTAACTGGATCCATCTTGGAATCCGAAGCCGTTCGATCAGATGAAGTTCTCGGAGAAAAGCATCCCAATATTTCTTGAAAGCAGCTGGAATTGGTTCGTCCCATTCGCAGCCAAGCTCCTATAAACGCTGTATCATAAGCTTTGCAGTGATGATACATGGTGAGATCCAACCCAAAGGATCGAATCATCAGCAGGTCTCGATGGTATATCCAACGTTGTACTAAGACATTTACCGATGGAGGCAATTGACATTTACACCACACTCTTCAATAATGCACTGAATAATGCATATTATCCAGTGCATTGGAAGACCGCTGTGGTTCATCTTCTCCCGAAAAAGGGAAAGGACAACTCCAACCCGTCAAATCTTCAGTCGATAAGTCTCCTTCCGGGCATCAGCAAAGTTTTCGAAAAAATTATTAATAGGGCTCTGACTAAGTGGGCTGCGGACAACAAAATAATTCCGGATAAACAGTTCGGGTTCAAGGCGGGTCATGACACAATTCCAATATCCAATGGAATAAATCAAAACAACAATGCACAGGTGCTGTTCTGGTTGATTTGGAAAAGGCCTTTGACACCGTATGGTTAGAAGGTCTTTACCTAAAACTGAGCAGGCTTGGCATAAGCAAGCCATCGTTGTATATACTTTATGATATGCTTAACGGTAGAAAGTTTGTTTGTCTTTGTCTTCAACAGGGAGCGGTGAATTCGCCGATTCTCTTCAGCATTTACACCAGCGATCTGATAGGTAGTCTTACAAAGGCAATTGCGTACGCCGACGATCTTATTGCGTACAGAACGGCCCGAAAGGTTGAGGTTATTTGAATTCTCTTGCAGCGTGATTTCGACAAGATTCAGCGATATTGCGACGACTGGAAACTGAAAATAAATGTCCAGAAGTCGGAGACAATTCTGTTCCGGACTCCGCTGGCTAGGGCCACGAGGGATACGTGCTAAAATTGGCGCAAGATGGTTATCGTTGATCTTCACGGGCAGCCATTAGCGAGCAAAAGTGTAGTGAAGTACCTCGGTATCTGGTTAGATCAGTATTTATATTTCGACAGACATATAAATGCTGCTCTGACCAGGTCCAGAGGAGCCTTCGCTCTGACGAAACGGCTGTTTTTTAGCAGTCGGCTTGACCCCAGAGTGAAGGTAATTTGCTACATGGCCCTCATACGGCCGATGATCGTTTATGGTTGTCCTGTGTGGTTCAACGTTGCCCCTTCCCAGATAGAGAGGTTTCGGGTGTTCGAGCGGCAGTGTTTACGACGCTGTACCGGCTTATATCGAACAGCCGAATCTTCTTACGTGCATTACTATTCCAACGAGGTCCTATACAACGGGGCTCGAATCAACAGAATTGACAATTTCGTGATAAAACTCGTCCAAGGTCACATTGCAAGAGCTATGTCTTCGACCAACAATTTAATTTTCGGGGGTGTTCTATCCGAACGACGAGTATTTTGAAAGTGCACGCTTGAGCAGCTTCATTCCACCAGAGGCATTCCTCTTTTTAGATAGATGCGGTCTGATACAGGATAGATTGGCAGTTCCGTTAATCTACCACGTCAGACGACGAACCGTGGATAGGCGACTCCTGTACAATCGGGACGTCATGGCACAAGGCGGAGCAGAGCTCCTTCGGTTCAGTAGGGCTGTGTCCGAACGGGACCGAACTGATGAAGCAGGAGAACCAGTTTTGGTGGCTTCAATCGGCACTTGATAGTGAGTAGTCGGGATGGGGTTTTTAGCCTTGGCCGGCTTACATACTTGTTTTATAGTTTTAGGGTTTAGTTTTAAGTAGAATAGGCATGGTGGCACAAAAAAGAAAAAAAAATACAAAAAAAAAGAAAAAAAAACATGGAATAATCAAAAAAAAAAATTTAAAAAAAAGACAAAATATGAAAAACAAAAAACGTTAGATAGTTAGATTTGCTGCTGTGGTTGCTCTAGTTTTAAGTAGGTTATAGGTAGAATAGGTAGTTTTAGTTAGCTTTAAGTTTTATATTAAGGACCTTATTTTAAGTAGTTTTTAAGTAAAAATAAAAAAGGATATTGACATTAGTTTTTTTCTAAATTTTCTAATGAATACAAAAATAAATAAAATGAATTGAAGGTTAATAGATCTTAGGGCCGAAAGGCCTTAGCATTAAGTATTATTGTTTAACTTAGAGTGTCCGTATGGGACCAGTAAGTTAGTTGTAAGTTATGGTTAATTAGGCTAGTTTGAAGAATTTTTGTCTAGCTTTAAGATAGATTTAAGATTGAATTAATAAAAATGAATTGAAAAAAAAATTGTTTGTGTTGTAGTCTCCATGTTGTGTATTTTTTCGAATAATATTATGACTAAATTAAAATAAAAAACAAATTTTTGTACAATTTTTCTTTATTTATTTATTTAAATTACTTTAATGATTATCACAACATATATTAATATTTATTTATCGGGCACTGGTTGATGCTAAGACAGTCCGATAGCATCAACCAGTGCCCGATGATGGATATATATATCCGAAACGCGTCGCATAAATATTAATATATGTTGTGATAATCATTAAAGTAATTTAAATAAATAAATAAAGAAAAATTTTACAAAAATTTGTTTTTTATTTTAATTTAATCATATGTATATTGTTTTATTTGACATAGTATAATATAACATGGAAAAATTAATAACTATGGTTTAAATTTTCATATTCAATAATAAATAGCATAAATGGCATTAAATACCTACATCGCTTGAACAATAATAACTGAAATATGGAACATCGGGACCAAAACATCATCGAAACCAAAACAGTTTCTCTTTCTGTTCTTCTTTGTCTCTATGGATATGGACATTGAATTGAGAGAAAAAACAACTTTAGAATTTTTTATAGTTAGGCACATAGCTTTGAACAGGCATACTGGCAAGTCAATATGTGAAATCAAAAACAGCTTTTTGTGCTTGACGATCAACCGACAAAAAGCTTTTTGGCTTTTTTCAGGTTCTGCTCTGAACTTAAAAAAAAACGCCTAATATGAAGTGAAATGAATTACTCTTTTTAGGTGCGAGAACAATGAAGATTTAGAAACAATTCCAAACTAAGCATTTACAGAAATATTAGTTAGTTATTTGAAGTCTGTTTTAATCATTAAATAAGTAAAATAAATTAGGTGGCGCAACAGTGCAATGAGAACTTAGAACATAGAAACTTACAACTCTGAACCATTCCTGTGTGCGGGTAATGTTCTCAGGAGTAGAGGGGACCTACAGTTTTAATCCTAATCAGAAAAGCTAATTTGAGAAAGCACTTTTCATGACAGGTACTGTTGCTATTTTAATTATTAGCTGCGTTTAATTTTCGCTCAGATCGTTGAAAAATGAAACAAAAATTATATGATTTTGTTACATCTAAGTTTTTTATCATATACAAAAATAGCAAAAAAAGACAAAGAAATAAAACGCAAACCACTTTGTAAGAAAATCTGTTGAATTATATTTTTAGTCATAAGACTTCATGTATATTCGATTGTACAATAATTCCATTAATTATTTGACATGTAGCTCATTTGTGGACTGTATTTGATATTTTTTAAAAGGTTTGTTTCCTTCAATTGTTGAATATTGTCCTCTCTCCGTAAATTTGATCTTATTTGTACTTGTACTTTCGTACATTCTCCCGCCTCGCAACAAGAAAATGCTACTTTCATCCTTAAAGTTTGGATTTCTAAGTTTACAAACGACGTAATGAAAAAATGCAACTTGGCATCACTGTTGTAGTTTAAATCTGCAATACCGGCATGATCGGCTAATGGCTCGGAATCTGTTTATGTCGTCATCTTTGGTCAGCTTCTACTTATCTCATTCACAATGTACATGAAAAGAGACAAACTATTAATAAATGTTATTTAACATATAAGACAAACACAACAGACAAGGTCAACTATAACTTGTAAGAGAAACATGAGAATGGTGGTTGAGTTTCTCATAACAATGTTTTATGTATCTCTAGTTCCAGAGAGAGCTGCGATTGTGTTAAGACGCCATTTTTTTTTCACTCTGAAAAATAAATTTCATTATACGAAACTTTGATTCAATTTTTAAGTACTTTTATAGTATAGACATCACTAAATAAAATATAATAAAGAAAGAAAATATTTTAATAAAGTGTTTTTTCGACGAATCACGGTGGATGGTGTTTTCTCAACACGGATGTTGGTGGATTTCAGCCACACGTGTCTCGGCTGTTCACACTTCACTTCACTTCAATGCACTCAACCTCACTTCTGTTCGTAGGAGCTGCCTTGCTTTTCCACGCACGGATTAAGTGTCTTTTACTGCTATGAAGCAACAATCCGATTTTTTTAAATCAAAAAAAACTGCACCATACAATAAAACTATGGAAGCCGCCCAACAACTCATCGCCCTCAGTCAAACACCAAGCACCAGCACGCAACGAAGCCCCGACAAGGCAATTTCTCTCCATGCGGAGACGCAATCAACTTTAATCGACACTGCAAACAAAAACTTGTCTGCATCGAACAAGCATTTACTGACTCTCCCTGAGGATGTTGAAATTGACCCAAGTGAATGGGAAACTCCGCCAAAAAAACACACCGCTGCTGCTGCCAAAGTGAATTCCACTTCACAAAAAATGGACTTTGAGTCTGGAATAAATAAATTTGCTGCACTTGGCAATGTGAAAATACAAACAGTTTTAAACATCAAGCACAACAATTCCGTGTCTAAACAACTGCAACAAAAAACCGTCAACGATGATGAAGAAAAGAACACCGAGGGAGCCCCCCAAGCAACATCCAGCGATAAGCAAAATAAATCAACAGTAGAAGACAAAATGTATTCAGGTAAGTTCTGTCCACCTATAATTCTGAAAAATGTAGATGTTAGAAAATTAATTTCCGAATTCCAAGAAAACGCGGTAGAGTTTAAGTACAAAATAGTGAACAGGGGTAGTATTTCCAAACTAATTAGAATTTAATTCACAACTCATGTTTCAGCTCAAATGAAAAGGGCTTTTCCAAACTATATATTGATGATAGCGATGCTCATAGGGAGATGATGCGTATGCTGAGGGACACAGGTGATGCACAAGCATACTCCTTCACTCTGAGGGAAGATAAAACAACAAATGTTGTCCTTCGTGGACTTTCATCCGATTATCCTCCAGAGGAAATCTTTAATTAATTAAAAAACCGAATCCCCAACATTTCTAACATCTCACTCTTCGAGACATTAAGGTCAAAGCAGGAGAAAATAAAATATAATCTGTTTCTTGTTCGTCTGCTTCCTGGTACCGATGCGTCAGAACTATCCAAAATTAAATACTTATTCCACACCAGGGTCTATTGGGAGAAACCAAGGGGAAATCGAGGCCCACTTCAGTGCAGGAGATGCCAACAATTTGGGCACTTAGCCAAGAACTGCGCCTTCGCGTACAAATGTGTGAAGTGTGTGAATCGACACGAACCTGGCGCCTGCACTGTAGTGAGGGATGAGAATAGCAAAGCGGTGTGCGTGAACTGTGGTGAAAACCACCCTGCTAATTTCCGAGGATGCAAATTATTTAAATTGTATGAATCCAGGAGAAAGCAGCTTCTGCAAGAGGCAATAAATAAAAAGAAAAAGCTAGAAACTTATCGCTCGCCCTTTCTAACGGGGCCTCGATCATCCCTGGGGTCGACTACACGAGTCACTTCAAGAATCTTACAAATGACTCTCAAGTTGCATCTGGCCCTCTTGGTCTACAGCAGAGGCAGACAACAGGAAACATCCTAAATCAATTCATGGCACTCTCCAACGACCTCTTTGGTTACGATATAAGATCCTTGTTGAGCAAAATTGAAAAATTTATGTCAAACCTAGAAAACTTTAATTCTTTAACCGAAAAAAGAATGGCCTACTTGGATCTGGTCAATGAACTTCTTTTCTGTTCCAAATGATGTTGCTAAATATATTACAATATAACATTTCGTCGTTAATTGCACATTCTAGGAGAATTGAGCTTCTAAAAATTCTCCAAGAAAATAAATGTCACTTTGCTTTCGTTCAAGAAACTCACTTATCTAGTGGACATAAAATCTTCCTAGATAACTACTGTATTATCCGAAATGACAACCTTCAAGGTGCTGCGTTAATTCTGAAAAATAACATTAAATATGAGCTCGTTAACTTTGATTCTAACATTCTCCCTTCAGTTTTCATAGGTATTAGTTGCATCGAGGACAACATCTCGAAGAACTATCTTCTAGGATCGTTATACTTTCCCTCGTCTTGTGCTGTCTCTCAACTCACAAATGAGCTAAATAAATTAGAAAACTTAGCATCCAACTTTGATGGAGCAATTATCGGAGGAGACCTGAATGCCAGAAGTCCAAACTGGAGAGATCATTCATACAACATTAATTGCAAGACCATTGAAGTGTGGCTGCAAAATTTCACCCCGTCTTTAACTTTGCTCTCCTCGGACACGCCCACTTTTCCAAGAGGACCGTCCTTTCTAGATCACTTCCTGATCTCGAGCCACTTGATCAACAGTTTAGATCAAAATTTCTCACTCACCACGCTTCCAACTTTTTCTGACCATTGCCCGCTCCTGTTGAAAATTTCCCTCAAGGAAGCTAATTTTCGTAACTATGATCACCCGTCTTATAGATCATTTAGAAACACCAACTAGAATTTATTCAAAAGACAACTTGATCAACGCCTAAATGAATTTTTCCCTCCTCCAGATAACTGTATATCTAACGAAGTTATCGACGCTCATATTTTACACTTCAATAACTCACTTCTTTCCACCTTAGATGAAAACTCCACAAGCGTTTCTCTCTCAACAAAAAAATACAAAAACTTGCCTATTGAAATTAACAATTTATACAAAATAAAACATCAATGGCAAAGGCGCTTGAAAAATATATTTCACAATTCACTTAACAGAGTTAACGCACAATACAGAGAACTTGCTTCACAAATTACACTTCTTAACAAAATTATAAAAGAGAAAGTGAACATCTGGTTGAACAAAACTCTCAGTGACAGACTGACGAAAATCAATCCTGGGCCTCTGGCATTTAAAGAAGCATTTAAAATTGTTGGACGCAAGAAAAGATTCTCCTGTAATAAGGTGTCAGTGAACGACCAAATATTTATCAATGCAACTAGTGTTATATCAGCTTTTGAAAATCATTTCAAGGAAATTTACAAGGAAATTGTTCCTATGCCTAATTCCCACACAACGCAGGAAGCAATTGCAGACGCTAGCTCTATAGCTCACAACACTCCGGAGCATATTTTCATATTCGACTCCGTAAACAGTGCACTTCGCCCTATGGCCAGTCACATGTTCACTGACACTGATACAGTCAGAAGCCTGATTAAACAGTTAAAACCCAAAAAGTCCACTGGACCAGATGACATTTCCAACTTTGCCTTGAAAAAGCTCTCAGATTCAGGGATAAAATTCCTAACAATTATTTACAACCAGTGCATTAACAATGCTTATTTCCCAACATGTTGGAAAATAGCCAAAATTCTGCCAATTTAGAAAAAACAAAACAGCCATGACATTAATAATTTTAGGCCAATATCTCTAGTTTCAAACACCGGAAAAATCCTTGAGAGAATAGCACTACACTTCCTCAACTCGTCACTCGAAAACCCCATTGATCCGATTCCGGATTTCCAATTTGGTTTTCGTAGGGGGCACTCTAATCTTCACGCTTTAATCAAATTCCAAAACGATGTAATCCTAAATCTACGAGACGGGCAATGCACCGTCGCTTGTTCCTTAGATGTGGAGAAGGCTTTCGATAGCGTGTGGAGAGACGGAATCCTCGCAAAGATGTCCTCTCTTAGTTTCCCAGCTCATGCGCTAAACATAATTAAAAGTTTCCTGACTGATAGATTCTTCTTTATCCAAATCCAAAACTCCAAGGGCAACATGTGTGAGCACAATCGAGGTGTACCTCAAGGTTCTATTTTGGGCCCACACCTTTACAACATCTTTATACATGATTTTCCTCATCAATTTACGGAAAATAACATCGTTTCCACTGGGCTTTTATATGCGGATGACACCATCGCTTATGCGAGTCACGTATCTCCATCACACGCCCTTGGTGTTTTGGAAAATCACTTAAGTAGAATTAATACCTACTATAAAAACTGGGGAATTAAACTGAATGTTCCAAAATCTGAAGTCATTGTTATTAGGAATGCAAGTGGGAAGGGACCTCCTGGCGTTGTAAAAGAAAGCAAAAATCTCTCTCTCAGACTGAACGGCTGCATTATTCGGCCCAAAAACAATTTGAAATATCTTGGATCTATTGAAATTCAACTCACATGCCAAAATTACAACTGAAAAAGCGAGAAAAGCCTCCAACATGTTTATGCCTTTTTTTAAACATAGAGCTTTAAATCACAAAACTAAGTTGCTTTTCTACAAAACGCTGGTCAGACCGGTTCTGAACTACGCATTCCCCATTTGGTTTTCCATCTCGCCCACAGTGGCAAATTCCATGGAAATTTTGGAAAGAAAAATCTTAAGATTATGCGCTATGAAAAACTTTGAGTCCCCCACCAAACGCTTCTCCAACAATTACATTTATAATATCACTAAAATCATTCCGCTGATGAGATATAACCTAACTCTCATGAAAAAAACAATTATCGGTCTAGAACTTTCAGAAAATGACCTTATTAGTCACGCCATTCTATCGCAGATGGGGTCCACTTGGGACAACTCCAGTTACTTATCTCCCCTCGGAATTACATCTTTCGACCTGGATTCCTCACTGACATCCACTCCCTTGTTTTACGCCACGGCCACTTCGGGCCAAAACCGTGGCTGAATGCTCCTAATCTAATCTATTTAAAGATGCTTTTAACTGCACACATTATCTCTGTTCACTATTTTTTACGGGGACAATGCCGACAGATGAAATCTAAATTTTTGTAAACAAAGTCATTATTTTTCCTGTGTTGGTGGACAGGACTTACTTGATAATTTTAATTTATAGATATAAATATTTTATAGAATTAGTTTATATTCGTTATTCTCGAAAACAATAAGACTGATTGTAACTTAAAAAACTAAAAAGAAAGATAAAAAAACAATTCATATTGCTCAACCAATTCGATGTATATTTTTGTATCCATGTTTTTTTTTGTGTGTATATAAGTACAATGTACCTTTAAGATTGAATTTTCATAGATTCAATTTCAAATATGTATCTCATTATAAGAGAAAAGAGACAATAATATAGCTCTTAACTATTATTACCTTTCATTTTTTCAATATCTAAATCAAAATTGCTGTGAACTCAAATGAAAATCTTATAGAGCGCTCTCGCTCTATCACATAATAACTATAATTAATGTATAGAATTAGTTATTCTTGAAACCAATAAGACTGATTGTAACTTAAAAAACTAAAAAGAAAGACGAAAAAAAACAATTTCAAATTGCTCAACCAATTCGATGTATATTTACGTATCCATGTTTTATGTGTATTCATATATTCAATGGGCGTTTTTCTTTTTTAGTTCAGAGCTGAGCTCTGAGCAGACTCTGAGCGAACAGAGTAGAGTAGAGTAGAGTTCTGAGCAGAGTATGTTCAGAGCTCTCTGATTTAATTATGAAACAACTTGAGCACTAAACTGTCATGATTTGAAATGTCGTCTGTTTGAAGGCGTTCAAAATTTTCTTTAATCAAATGAATTAAAAAAACAGTCATAGCGTTGGTCCATTTGAAGCCTGAAATAAATTTGATTCACAAAAATGCTATCTGCAATTAGTTTTTTCTAAATTATCTTTCCTTCTGCACCAGAGCAACCAGCCTCTTCCGCCATTTTTATTGTTTTGATGATGATTTTTTTTAATTTCCCGGCTTTCAGATATCAAATTGTTTGTGCTCAGCATTTTACTCCGTTTACTCTGTTATTTTATTCTGAGCTCACAGAGCGCGCTCTGAACATGTTCAGAACTAAAAAAGAAACACGAATTTGAAGCTCTGAACGTTCAGAGCTCAAAAAGAAACAATTATTATTTTGACAGTTCGAGCTCTGCTCTGAACTAAAAAAGAAAAACGCCCAATGTATTTCAAGATTGAACTTTCATAAATTCAATTTCAAATTTGTATCTCATATAAGAGAAAAAGAGACAAGATTATAACTTAACTTTTATTTACCTTTCATTTTTCTATCTAACTCAAAATTGCTGTGAACTTAAATGAAAAGAAAACCTTATAGAGCGCTCTCGCCCTATCACACAATAAATAAATGATTGTTGACCATTTGTTATTTAGTTTCAAGTAGTATTAGTATTATGTATATATGTATATATGTATATTTATGTGACATGTCCTCAAAGAAAAAGTATATATATACTCTCTCCTGAGCAAGAGCAGTCAGACTATGTTCAAATAAAGCCACGAGGCGTTCCATTTTAAATGTCAAAGCAGGCAATACATTATAGCCGCAGTTATTCCTAAGTTATCGATAAGTAAATACCTCATTGTAAAACATTATAAAGACTCAATAAAGAATATTCTATTCTATTCTCGTTCCAGCTGATTGTATTGTATCAATGAACAGATGATAGTAAAACAATAGTAGGTACAGTCTATAGCAACACATATGTAGTTACTGCTGTGTACTTGTTGCTAATTTCAGAGTATATCTAATAATGAGTAGGGACACTCTCCACGTTTTCGTTCTGAGTTTATATTTTAAATTACCGCTATGTAACACAAACACGAGAAATGGATGGTAATAAGAAGTGTTATAGTGTAAAAGAGAAGGAAGAAAAAGAGTTTTTCTTTTGACTGTCGCATAGGGTGTTCCGAAAAATAAACGCATATCTATATCATTTTTTAGAGTAATTTTTATTTAGGTCTTATAAATAATGTTTAACAAATGTGTAACGCTTAAATATTTATGCTTATTGCTAGATTTGTTCATAGTTGCATTGAAATTCTTAAGGATATGGTATACTCGAACTCGTATTCGTTATTCGTTAGAGTACCTCCATCCTTTCTGTTTTGTTTTTATAGTTTGCAATATGAGTTTCAACAATTCGAGCTAACTCTTTAGGTAAAACGTTTTTAGTTTTTTCAAAATACGCAGCATCTAAATATTTTTCTTTTTTTTAAATTTCAATTTCTTTTTTTAAATTCTTACACTCTTTGCTTAATTGAAATACCTTGGCTGTTTCCTTGATGTTTGTCTGCGTTGCCTTATGCTTTCTATATGAGGTTTTCGCCTCGATTTGGAGAATCAATCGAATAATTTCGCTAAGCGGTTCATCTGCTTCAAAGATCTCGAATAATTCAGCACTTTTGATTTTGCCCACTCCTTCCTCTAAAAACTCCAATTGCTCTTGATTAGAAACCACTTTCACTTCTAAACTCTCGTCTTCTTGTGTTGTATTCATATTCCCTTTATTCGTCTCACCTTCTGCAGTGTCAGTTAAGGTTTTTAAAATATTTAAGTCAGGTATAGCCGACAATTTTAAACGAATTTTGGAAGCGGAAAACATATCTTTTGAGAAATGATTTTCGCACAGCCTTAAATCTCGTGAAATTTGCTGTTCTAACAAATGTGGTTTGTAAATAGCACAAATGTGGTTTGTAAATAGCAGTTCTCCTGAAGAAAAAAAAAAGAAAAAATTATTATTTTTAACCTTATTTTAAGTCGGATCGCAATCTCAGGCAGTTGATGTTATTGTGTTTACAAAACGCTGAAAGGACGCGAACCAACCAAAATTAAAATTCATCAAAAACCACACAATCTACTACCACGAACTAAAAAAGCTTTGAGATCGTACTTTTTTTATAACAAAAAAACATAATCATAGCCTGAGATTATAAAACTCCTGAGATTTTAAATCTATTTTTTGTACTCAACACAAAAAAAAACCGTTGCAATTTTTACATTCTCAATAACACAACAGCAAATATTGCTTACCTTTCTATATTTTCTGGCAGTTTAAAATATTTAACACCAGAATTAACTTCTTCTTCTCGACCGCATGCCAAACACTTTAAATAATGTTTACCCATTTTAATTTTTATTTCAATCACTTTTAAGATACACAAGTCACCCTTTATTCAACTCACTGAAACACTTCCGCACAAATGATTACAATTTAAACCAGATCGCCTTTAAAAATGCATTATGAAAAAATGTAAACAATTCCTATTCCACCCCTAATTACATTTTAGTGTTACCAGCTGTTTTAAATACGTACTAAAGAAGTCAAAAATACTGTTTCTTATACTACTCTAAACACAGCTTTTTTTTATGTTTTTAGAACAAAAAAAACAAATATGAAGTTGCAATTTTCATATTTCAGAACAATACATTTATTTAAAAATTACAAAAGAGGTATAATTTATAAAATAAAAAAGTGACACAATAAATAAAAGAAGAGTAGAGGCTGGTCACATTCAATTAATGAAAAGCACAGCAAAACCACACACACACATGCGATCAAACTGGATCGCCTTTAAAAATCCATTATGAAAAAAGACCTCATTTATGTATCATACGATCGAAGGTGTATGTGTTGGTGTTGGGGAAACCGATTGTGTATCTTTCTAACATTAGCTATGTCAGGTAAGGATTAAAATGGATACATTTGACCTGTTTTCACTCATAATAATTTTTTGTTTTGTTTTATTGTTAATTTTTAATTGTATTAGTAGGTGTTGCATATGTGTAGAGAGTGTCCCTACTCATTATTAGATATACTCTGCCTAATTTTGTTGTCGTAGGTTCGTGTTCTGTTCAGTGCGTGGTAATTTACATTCGTTTCGGTGGTGCGGTTTATTTTTTAATCAAATAATTATTAAATTCAGTGAATTAAATCGGGTGAGTTATTGTATTCTTGTTGAATGATTGATACAAAATAATATGTGTATATTTGTGTTTTGTTTACGGAGTGAGCGCGCGCATTCGGTTTCGATATTAATTTTACGCGATCGCGGTATGTGCATGAGTTGTGTGAGTGCATTTTTTAATTTGATTTATTAAATTATATTTTCATTAATATTTTGGCTGTAGATGCCTATTTTATTAATATAAAATCAAATTAATTTTCCTGGTTATGTATAGGAAGTATATGGCGTGAATTTTAATCCCTTGGCGTCTATATAAAAGTTATGCATTAATATATAACAGCCGAGAAATGAAGTTTCCAGTTGGAATCTTTCTATATGAAAACCATAGTACTCTCATGGGGAGACATTTCTTACGCAGGCGGATGCCGTCGCGTCGTTGGCGGTGGAATCGAAATTGGAGACATTTCGGGGGAGCGAGAGAAAAATATTATTTCCATTTCCATAAGCAGCCAGCAGAATAAGGAGCTCAGTTAATTTGGCAGCCAAAAAGTCGACACAATTTCCTTCATTTTATTTGAGTCTATCCTTGTATATGTTTTCATATACAAAGCTTCCATATGAAGGTCGATTAATTTGTTTTTGTTTTTGTTTTTTCTTTATATCAATGCACTTTTATATGGAAAACGGCAATGCCTCAATATTGTGTCTAATAAGGGGATGAATGAAATGTTTGTATGCTTACATCAACTGTTCAGGATCTTGTACCGATTTTTGTTTTTATTTACATTCATGACTCTGCTTCTTCTTGTGTACGATCTTTGTATATGAAAAATGGTTGTATTATGTATACGAAGCTACGATGCGATTTTTGTGAAGAAGAAACATATTGGGATAGTTATACGTTTGGTTATAGTTATGTATATTTTTCTTTTATTTGGCATTCAGTTTTCTGCACTATTTGAAGATTAGATTTGTTTGATCTTTAAAGTTTTTTTGTAGATAAATATCAATTGATAGGTGATTTTTTTGCAGGATGTGGGTTTGATTTTAAATTCAAATTTTAGATATAAAAGATATTGGTAGGTAGGCACGTAATTTATGAAATTTCATAGGGAATTCCTACTAGTATCCGGACAGTGCGATAATATCCGTATAGGTACTTAGCACTTTGTTTGAGATTAGTAGATATGTAGGTACAGTATTTATAAATACCTAGGTATGTAGTTTAAAATAAAAACAAAAATGCATTTTTTATTACGGTTCAGATAATTTGAATAATTTGATATAATTGAAATTTGTGTCTTTTATTTATGATCCAATCCTCCTTTTGTTTTATCATTTTTAATAAATAAATGAAAACCCCTAGCCATAAAAAACAACAACAAATTTAGTTTATATTTAGGTAGGTAGGTATTTGTTGTTTGCTGTTGTAGGTGCCTTTAATACAACTTTGTCAGCTCTTCTATTTTAAGATGTGTGACTTTTAGGAAAATTCAATTGAAAGTTTTTTTTAACTAATTAACTATTATTAGTAATTATAGTTTCGTAAATGTAGTGTCGAAGTAGGTATTTTTTGTATTGATTTGAAATTTTCTTTTATACGATTTCGAAGTTTTTTTGTGCCACTCACCAACCAATAATTTTTTAACATTAAACGCAAAATTATACCAATGATAATTACTCATGTTATTTCACAACCTTGGTGTTATAACCTTGATAAGATGAAGGATTCTTCAGAAAGTCAATTTAAGACTTAATTTCACAATTCAGAAAATCATGGGTCTGAACTTAATTTTTTTACTTGCGTCATATATGTATGTAGGTTTAGTAGGTACTAGGCAAGTTTTGCATTCGTAAAAAATTTCGAACTTAAGATTTTAATCAAAAATGAAATTTCGATGGTAGAGAAGTGGAAGTGGGTCCCCTGATTCCGTCCTGGCCCGTACCTTCACCCCAAGGCATTAGGTGGGGAGAGTACGATAACTTTGGCGACAAAGTTTAATGACGGATTTGTATAGAACAGTTAAAAACAAGCATTTTTTACTATGTGAGGGGGGTCTATCTCCCCCCGTTTAGGCGGTAGGGGCAATTTAAAAAAATATGTACATTAAATGGAAAAAAAATAATTAAAAAATAACGGTAATACTTACAATTAAGTATTATACCTTTTTTTAAAGCCAAAATTTTTGTCTATTAGCTTGTTTTTAAATCAAGTCAAAACTATGCATAGTTTTTGAAAAAAAATTGTTTTAAACTAAAAATGTATGCAAACAAAATTAAAAAAAGGTTTAAAGTGTAGTTTTTCAAAACTTTCAAATTATCTACTGTTTTTTTTTTTAGAATTCATTGCTCTTATTTGTTTTTGATCAAAAACTGAAAACTAGAGAAGTTCTTGAGAAAATTGAAAATTACCAAAAAAAATATTTTAATTAAATTACTTTTTCCTTGCTTAAGTATTAACGTAGGCTTATTTTGATAGTAATAATCGAATATGGATTAAGATACACCTAGGGTAAATTAATTTTTCTTAAATCCAGCTTATTTAAATGCAAAAGAAACTTTGCATGCACCCCATCTTGCACCCAAGTAGGGGGGTTGCAGGGGGGCAGCATGCCCCCCCCTACAGATCCCACTGTTGCATACAACCAAACTCGCACACACCTTACTGTTGCATACACCCAAACTCGCATCTACCATTGTTACTATCAAAATAAGACCACTCAAGCAAAAAAAAAGAATTAAATTAAAATAGTATTTGTGGTTATTTTCCATTTTCTCGAAAACTAAAAGACATAAAATCATCTAGTTTTCAGTTTTTGATCAAAAACAAATAAGAGCAATAAATTCTGAAATAAAAACAATGGTAGATAATCTTGAAGTATTGAAAAATTACACTTTAAACCTTTTTTTTAACTTTTTTTACGCAAATTTTGAGTTTAACATTAAATTTTTCAAAAACTACGCATAGTTTTGACTTGAATTAAAAACTGGCTAATAAAACAGAATGTTGGCTTTAAAAAAATGTATGAGACTTAATTGTTAGTATCACCGTTATTTTTTAATTATTTGTTTCCATTTTAAATAACATTTTTTTTAAATTGCCCCTACCGCCTAAACGGGGGGAGATATACCCCCCTCCCATAGTAAAAAATGCTTGTATTAAGCCCCTCTACCAAAAACCGTTATTATATCTTGGCGCCAAAGTTATCGTACTCGTCCCGAAATAAAAACTTTTAAGAAATCCTACTTAAATTGGTAAAAATTGGTTTTCGACTAAAAATCTCGGTAAAATAGATTTTGAAATCAAACTATTTCATCATATGCAAAATATTGTTGGTAATTTAAAAATTTTTAAGAATAGTTCAACTGCTAACTTTTTTTTATTTTTCTTTAATATTTTCCTATCCATTTATTATTATATATACATTAATTATTATTGTAAAATTATTATTTTCTATTTAATTTTTGAGTAAGCAGTATCTAGTACTCTTATTTATTTGATTCTTTTTATAAGTTTTTTTTTTTCCTCAAAATATTTTAAATTTAATTTTCTTTTTTTTTTCGTTTTATATTATAATTTTATTATTTTTTTTCTCTTAATGAATCATTGTGGTGTGAACAATAATTGCGCTGGTCGTGTTATGCTTGAAATTTTTTCAAAAAAATCCAATGGCTTCCAGGTTTGTCATTTAAATTCGCAAAGTATTTCAGCTCACATAGATGAATTGCGAATTATTTTTTCGAATGGTTTGGTTGACATAATTTGTGTATCTGAAAGTTGGTTGAAGGCAGACATTGTTGATTTCTGTGTGGATTTTCCAGGTTATTATATATTGCGTAATGATAGGGTTTCTAAACGTGCGGGTGGAGTTGCTATATATTGCAAATCAAATTTAAAATGTAAAATGATTGAATGTTCGAAAGACTCTGTAGTAGAATATCTCTTAGTTGAAGTGTTTGATGTTGGAAATAGCTGTTTAGTTGGCTGCGTATACAATCCACATAAAGAAAATTGTTTGCAGAACTTTTTTGATGTTCTCAGTGCTTACTCACTGAGGTACAGTAATATAATAATTTGCGGTGATTTTAATGTCAACCTTTTAATTGATAATCGCATTTCCCAAACGTTCAAAGACTTCTGTTCTATATGGTTGGTTTAGATATTGTTAATGTTAACGTCCCTACTCATTTCCGTCCTGGATGTGCACCAAGTCTTCTTGATTTGATTCTTACATCAGATTTAAATTTAATTAAATTTTACAATCAAGTTGGTATCTCTGGTATTCCATCATATCATGATTTGTTGTTTCTTTGTTTTGATTTGTCTTTTGATTCACAACCTTATCCTTCTGATTTTATCTATCGAGATTTTAATAGAATCAATCACAATGAGTTACATGAAGATGCGGCAAGTATGCCATGGTCTGTTTGCTGGAACGTAGCTGCAGTCACCCAAAAGATCGAAATTTTTCAATCCTTGATTCAGGATCTCTTTAATCGCTGTGTTCCTTTGAGAACAAAAAGAATTGAAGACTCTAGGGTACCGTGGTTTTCTAAACAAATAGAGAATATTATCGCAAGAAGAGATAAATTGTACAACAGATGGCGAGGAAGTCGTAGTATAGTTAATTGGCAAATATATTCTAATTTTAGAAACAAAGTTACTACTCAGATAAGAAAAGCTAAAGCTAACTACTTCTCAACTAAACTTAAGCCCAATCAAAGTACTTCGGACATATGGAGGAATCTTAAATCACTAAGAGTTATTGACAAAATATCTTTCAAGTGTGGTCTAGACTCAAATCACCTTAATAATTACTTTCTAAAACATAATGCTAGTGACACTGGAAGCAATGATGAAACATCCTGGAATGTGTTTAATTCTTTAAATAATGATGAATTTCATCCTAATTCTTTTCAATTTCAGTGCGTCTGATGGGGGGGTAGGTTATGATGGGGTATCTCTTAAATTCATAAAAATGATTCTACCTCACGTTTATTATACTTTTACTCACATTATAAACTGCTGTATTATGAGATCAGAATTTCCTGCAATATGAAAGTTGGCAAAAGTGGTTCCGATACCCAAAAATTCCAATAGAAATAAACCCGAAGACTACAGACCAATAAGTATTCTGCCATGTCTGTCGAAAGTTTTTGAAATTTTAATGCGTGATCAGATAAATGAACATATTAACCAACATAAATTACTGACTTCCTGTCAGTCCGGTTTCCGTAAAAATCATAGCTGTACAACTGCAATTGTAAAAATTCTTGAAGAATTAAGATTTGAATTCGATAATAATAACGTTTCAATTTTGTGCCTACTCGATTTTTCAAAGGCTTTCGATAGTGTTGACCACTAAATTCTTATTAAAAAGCTGAAACAGAATTTTAACTTCTGCAATAACTCATTACTTCTGATTGCCAGCTACTTAAGTGACAGATTTCAACAGGTGTGTACCGACTCTGGTGTCTCCTCGTTTTTGAAGGTTCAATGTGGTGTACCTCAGGGGTCTATATTAGGTCCGCTGCTTTTTTCCCTATTTATTAATGACCTTCCTCTCGTATGTCATAATGCCACAATGGATCTCTATGCTGACGATGCTCAGATTAAGCTCTCTAGACCCATTGGTTTGATCGAAGACTGTGTTGCGAGATTAAATGAAGACTTGGATCGAATATATGCTTGGGCTTACGTTAATAAATTGCTATTAAATCCTCAAAAATCTAAGGGCATAATTATCTCTAAAAATCTAATTGATACTTCTTGTATACCAGCTCTTATTTTAAATAATAATATTGTACCATATGTAGATGAAGTAAATAATCTTGGGATTATTATCAATCGTAAACTTTCTTGTGAAAATCATATAAACATGGTTGTTAAACGAATCTACGGTGGCTTACGTCAGTTTACATCTCTTCCAATGTTATTCCAGTCACTATTAAATTGAAGCTGGTTCGAGCTCTTTTTTTACCTTTTATGAATTACTGCGCAGTCGTTTACTGTAATCTTGATTCAGTCTCTTTCCGAAAGTTAGAACTTGCATTTAACTCTGCAATACGCTTTATATATGGACTTCGTAAATTTGATCACATTTCCATATTTTCTTCTAATGTAACAGGATGTTCTCTCAGGCAACATATAAATATTCGAAATTGCTTATTCCTGCATACCATAATTCAGAGTCATCAACCAATTTATCTGTTTGAGAAAATAAATTTTGCAAACTCTATTCGAACGCGAAATATAATTCTTCCCCGTTTTAACTATTTAAATAGCCAACGACTTTTTTTTGTTCATGCTATAAGATTATGGAATTCACTACCTTTGTCAATCCGTTTAGTTATCTCAAGTAAGAATTTCAAAAAATTATTGTTCAAATTATTGTGTAGGTACAAATTAAAACAATTTAATTCTTAATGTACTCCCCATGTTTATATTTTTGAAATAAATAAAAAATAAAACACGAAAACACCTACAAATGTTTAAGCAAGACAAATCGACAGACGGGATGCGAAGTTATCATTGTGGGTCGCACCCCAGGATCTTTTTACGAAACTGTATATTAATTAGTTCAAAATAACTGCATACCAAAAATATATATTTTAACTACAAATGAAAATTGTGTGTGTACAAAATTATTTTAAATTAATTTAAAATTTGAAACATTAAGGTTTTTTTGAGAAATCAACATTTTTAAATTTAAAAATACAGGAAATATTTTAAATAGTCTTGGTTTGTCAATTGAACTGATTCGTTCTAAAATTGCATCTACCTCCTACACGAAGAGACATAGACCCCCATTTCGGTAGTCAAAAGTGCACGTACGAGTACGTATATTTTAAAACAGTAGTAAAACGTTATGTTTATTTCAAATTTATAGAAAACTTACTCCTAAGTTAAAAACTTTGCTCTGGCATACCAAAATTGGATTTGCTAGAATTTAGATATCTTAAGACTTAGACAAAGGCATTAAATTTATGTTAGTACAATTACAAAGTCTAATAGGTACTTCTCTAAAAAACAAGATCCAAATAAAGTCTTGTACCTTATTAAAAGTAAACATTTGCTTATCTCCTTGACCATTCAAAATTGTTGATAGGAAGGTCCTTCTTTTAATAAATACCTACATATATATGCATATCATAAGAACTTACAGGCAAAAGTATGTTTCAAAATTTGTCCTTGAAACACTTTTTTGACCGGAAGTTATAACTACCTACTTTATAAACTGAAAGATAGGTAGTACTTATGTGTTAATTTTTAAAACAAACAAATTTAAAAGTTCCTCATCCCATTTAAAAAATTCACCACATTTAAAAACGTCCAAAAATTAAATATCCATCTTTTCATTATACCTACTTATGTTGTCAACAATTTTGAAACTTTAAATAATTGTATTAGGTATCAATTAACAAATCTATTTATTAAAAAAAATCATCTTTCTAAGACTTTGAAAATTTAAACTTCTTTATGCTCGATATGAAAACAAATTGTAAGAAAGGTTTAGGTGATCAATTTTTTTAAATTTATTTAGCTAGCTATCTATTATTGGATAAGAATACAATACCTGAATATTTACTTGCCTATAAAAGTTCAAATTATAATTCCCTTATACAATCCTCAAATCATCAAAAATATAAAATCTCAACCAAGAATATAAAATTCCTACACGAAATCGCAATTCACCTGCTTTTGTCTTATCATCTTTGTATAGAAAGACTACCGTTTTAACCTTTGTATATGAAAAAGTTTTCATATACAAAGATGTAACCAAAAAATATAATTACACCAAAATACAAATCTCTATAGTCTTTCTCGATTTCAAATTATAAAATTTTTAAGTCTCTCAAGTCTCCCGACTTCAAATCGATTTCTCCATGAATGTCTTGACTAGACGTTCCACAAAAAATATCTAGATGCCGCCCTATTCGACTTCCACCATGAGAGTACTATAGTTTTCATATACAAAGTTGGAATGTGTTCGGTTTCCAATTGGAATTATCGGGAAGTTTGTTTAATTTTAGTTTGAGTGAAAGTAAAAAGTGACAATAATACTCAAAACAAAACAAAATAGGTTGAGTATTTTTAATTTGAAATAATTCAAAGTGGATTTAAATGGTTTCATTGCGTTTTAGTTTGTGATTATTAATTGATGAAATAATTGTTAATTAATTAAATCGGCGCGACATAGTTAATATTATTATTTGTTGTGAAATTTGTAATACAAATTATAGTTTCAATTAAACCGGTCCGGTGTATAAATTGAGTATTTTTTTATTTTGTTAAATTCGTGAATTGGTTTCGGCGAATTATTTCGATTTTCGTTCGATAGTGATTATGATTAGTGTTTGTTTTGAATTAATTGTGATTTGTATTGATTTTGGTTAATTTTAAAAATCGTTGATTTGTTTTTAATATTAAATTATTATATTAAATTATTTGTTTTAATATTTTCTTCGGAATTTTTTGCCGACGCGTTTGACATTTTGGATGTGATTTGTTTTTTATTTATTTTAAATTTCATCTCGATGATGTACATTTTTTGACAAGTTTTATGGATTGTGTTTTTTAGCTCAGTTAGAAGTTGAAATATTCAATTTGTCAAAATAATAAATAAATTTTAATAATTTGATTTGTTTTATAAATTGTTTTACTATGCTTTGTCGCGATTTTATTATGTTAAAATTCGAAATTTTCCTGCATACTGTGATGTGGCATTGCAGTTTTTCGATTAATATATTTCGAATTTCTGAAAATTTAGTTGTACATGAATATTTATTTTTAATAAATAAATAAAATTTTGAATAAATTTGATGCGTTTTATTAATCGTAGAATTATATGAATCGATAAAATTATTTGTTGTCTGCAAATTTCTGTGTGATGATTTTGAAGAATTTTTAAATAAATACATATATAATTTAATAAAAATGATTATGATTTTTGTTTGGTTTTTATTTCATTTCTGCAAGTTTTGTTTCTGTGCATGAAGAAGAAATTTTAAATAAATTGTTGAAAATTTAAATTTGTGCGGTTTATTTAATCCGAGAATGATCTGCTGTGATTATAAATATGAAATATTTTGATGAAAATGTTTTGGTTTTGTTTTATTTGTTTCATCCGAGAATGATCTGCTGTGATTATAAATATGAAATATTTTGATGAAAATGTTTTATTTTTGCCATGGGTTACTTTTATAATTTAAACGATGGCTGTTTGTTCTGGTGATTCGTTTGACGGTAGTAGACAAATTTTCGCGATCGGCCGTTTCATGTGTCCAGTTTGTGTCTTGACGGTAACTACACGTACTAGTCCGTCCGATCCTGCATGGGTACCTTCAATTCTCGCGAGATTCCAGTAGGTCGGTGGAAGTCGTTCGTCTTTTAAAAGAACTAAATCTCCGATTTTCGGCATTGCTTGGATTTTCATCCATTTTGGGAGCTGTTGAAGCTTTGTCAGGTATTCAGAGTTCCATTTTCTCCAAAATCCTTCCGCCAGCACTTGAACACGTTTCCACCGGTCGATGTGTGTTATGTTTTCGTTAGTTTCGCCTTGAGGTACTGCGTATAATGATTCGCCGACTAAGAAGTGCGCAGGAGTGAGCGCGTTTAAATCGTCAAGACTGTTGGAGAGAGGCCATAGGGGCCTCGAATTCAGACACGCTTCTATTTGTGCTAGAAGCGTCGCGAGCTCCTCAAAAGTTAACCTTTCAGTTCCGACTACTCTTTTTAGATGGTACTTGACTGATTTCACACCTGCTTCCCATAATCCACCAAAGTGTGGAGAAGCAGGAGGAATAAAATGCCAATCGGTACCGTGATTTGCTAAGGTTTCTGCAATTTCCTTCCAGTCATGGCTTGCTTCTTTTAACATCTTGGCTAGTTCGTTATTCGCGCCAACGAAATTAGTTCCGCAATCGCTGTATATTTTATTGCAGCTTCCTCTTCTTGCAGTTAAGCGTTTGAATGCTGCTAAAAATGCTTGGATTGTCAGATCTGACACAACTTAAAAATGAATTGCCTTCGTAGCTTAACAAATAAATACTGCAAAGTACCCTTTTAGGATTTATTGCTCCGCGTGCCTTCCAGGATTTTATCTCGACTGGTCCGGCGTAGTCGACACCCGTATGGCTGAATGGTCGAGACATCCTAACTCTAGCAGCGAGTAAATTTGCCATTAGTTGTTGCATTTCAGATGCCTTTTGCCGGGAGCAAGAAGAACATCTATGCAGCTGATATTTAACACTTCTTCGTATTTGGCCGATCCAGTATTTTTGACGAATGTACATTATCATTTGTTGGATGCCACCATGAAGAGTGTTCTTGTGGGCGTCTCTGACAATTAAAGTTGTAAAATGATGATTGTTTTGCAACAAAATCGGATGTTGAACATCATAAGAAAGGAGGGAGTTCTCCAAACGTCCCCCTACACGCAAGATCCCATTAACATCGATGAACGCGTTTAACGAACGTAAGGTTTTGGGAGTCTTGTTTTCTAAAATTTGTTGAATCTCGTTCTTGAACATATCCTTTTGTGCTGCTTTGACGACGATTAGTAGTGCTGCTTCTAATTCTTTGGGGCTTAGTGAACCTTGAATAGGCCCCAATTTCGGTTGACAGTTGATGGTAAAACGATAACAGTAAGCGATGATTCGTACAACTTTGAGTAGACTCGAACAGTTGTAAATCGCTTGCAAGACACAGTCGTTGTGGTCTATCTGTATGGTAAGTACGTTTACCGTGCGCTTCTCTTCTTCGGTGTCGATTTGAATGGGTTGATGCGGGACATCGAAATCCCAATGTAGCCGTAAGTATTCTGGACCGGTCCACCAAACTTCTAATGACTCCAGTTCAGATGGAAACACACCCCTGGACGCCAGATTGGCTGGGTTATGAAGCGTTGCGACATGTCCCCAGCAATCGATCCCCACTAATCGCTGGATTTCCGACACACGGTTGGAAACAAATGTGGTCCATTTGGCGGGAGTGGCGCGTATCCAGGCAAGTGCAATTGTAGAGTCCGTCCAAGCATACATTTTTACATCCGAAATGGCCAAAACGTCGTTTGTGTATTGCATCAACTGGGCTAATACAACAGCACCACACAGTTCAAGACGTGGAAGAGTGATAGTTCGTTAAGTTGGTGTTACTTTCGTCTTTGACAAAAGCAAATTTACGTGGATGTTGTCATCGCTGTCCAGAACACGGAGGTAGCCTGCTGCACCGTAGGCTTTCATCGAAGCGTCAAAAAACTCGTGCAATTCGATGGCCTTGTTGGTCTTGCTCATCTGGGTCCACCGCGGAATGCGAAGTCGTTCGATGATTGGAAGTTCTCGTAGAAAAGCATCCCAATCTTTCTTCAAGGCTGGTGGAATCGGTTCGTCCCAGTCACAACCGAGCTCCCACAATCGCTGCATCATGATTTTTGCCGTTATGATGCACGGCGAGATCCAACCAAGAGGGTCGAAAAGTTTGGCTATAGTCGATAGCATGGATCTTTTGGTGGTAGCATCAGTTGTAGGTTGAAGATTCTGGTACGAAAAGTAGTCGTCGACAGGAAACCATTTGATGCCGAGAGTCTTAACGTGGTTCGACAAATTGAACGGAAGTTCAAAGTCAAGCTCTCAATATTGAACTGGTGTGGTCTTCGATGAGTTCTTTTGTGTAGCTCGTCCATTTTCGCAAATTAAGTCCCGCAGATGCCAAAAGTTTCCTTGCTTCGTCACGTTTCGTTCGTGCCTCTATGATGGAATCTGCTCCACTTATAAGGTCGTTGACATACATGTCCTCACGGACAACCTTCGCCCGGTCCGGTGCCATCCTCTGGACGCCTTATCTCAGGAAGGAGAATCTGAGCTCAAACGTCACTTCCGAGTAAAAGATCGATTGGTGCAGGCTCACAGAGATGGGGGTCTGCCAAAGAAAGACTTTTGAGATGGTCCCAATTGCCGGGTGTCACTCGTTGGGTCGGGAGATGCCCAGTCAGCGACTTGAATACCAAAGCCTGTACGGCTGTCTCAAACGTCGAGTGTCGGGACGCAAAACGTACTTCGACGGAGTGTTGCGTTGTGCCGCTGCTGACCAACCCTAACCCAGACACCTCGGCAATGGTACGCCGCTTTTCTAACTTCAGCAGTTGTGCGGCAGCTTCTGTGATGAAGGACGTTTCTGAGCCTGTGTCGATCAGAGCACGTAGTAGGCGTAGCTTCCCATCTGCTGCTCGCGCCATCGGCTGGAATTCAGGCGCCTGCGGGTTCACGGACGCCTGAAGAGTATTGGTTCGGTTGTTCCTCGCCTGCGCAGATGTATTTGACGCTGTTGGTTGCTGTTAGGTTAGGTTAGGTTGGAGTGGCTGTCCAGATGTCATTGACTCACTTAGACCTCAAGGGTCCATTGTGATACCACCAATGAGGTTACTCATGGGAGAGTAATGAAAATTAAACAAACCATTTTGTGCTTTTAATAAAGTTAGAGAGACACTTTGTGTCAATTGTTGCCAGTTCACTGGTATTGTCGAAGAAGGGATTACCGAGAAAGTTATTCCTTCTAATGGAGAGTGCTGGACATGTACATAGAAGGTGTTGGACTGTTTCCTCTTCCTCCTCGTCCATGCAGCTTCTACAGAAGTAATTTGTGTAAACCCCTAGCCTCAGAGCATGTCTTCCTATGAGGCAGTGTCCTGTTATTACTCCAATTGTAGAGCTTATATTTTGTCTGCTCAAGGATATCAAGCCTTTTGACCGATTTATGCCTGGCCATATTTGCTTGGTTGCTAGGCAGGTGGTACTTTGTGGCCATCTAGAATTTGTTGCTTCTAGAGCATATTGTTTGAGAAGATGTTTGCATGTAGCAAGTGGTGTTCCTATGTTTTGTTTTTGTCTAACATTTTGCAGAAGTGTTCCGTTTTTGGCGAGCTCATCGGCTTTGCAATTTCCCGGAATGTCTCTGTGGCCCGGCACCAAAATGAGGTGAATATTAAACTGTTCTGTCATCTCATTCAGAGATGATCGACAATCGTGGACTAATTGAGAGTTTGTAGAGACAGACGCGAGAGATTTAAGAGTGGCTTGGCTGTCCGAGAAGATTCGTATATCTTTGCAAGATATAACGTTTTCTTTGAGCCAGGATAGTGCCTCTTTAATCGCCATTACTTCTGCCTGGAATACACTACATTGATTGGGAAGTCTGTATGATAGACTGAGATTAAGTTGTTCCGAATAGATACAACTTCCAACTCCGTAATCGGTCTTTGAACCGTCTGTATAGAAGTGTACCACATTGTCTTCCAGGGGTCCCTCTTCTTCCCAAGAGGATCTTGAAGGGATGGACACATGGAAGCTTTTACCGAATACCATTTTAGGGGTGGTATAGTCTAAGCGATTTGGGATAGATCTGAAATTGCCTAGGATGGTAGTATGTGAAAATTTAACAAGCTTTTTTGTAAATTAGCTCTTACTTGAGCTGTTAAATAAGTTCAAAAATTAATTAAGAATTTAAACTTAAACGACAAAATGCGGATTAAAAAAATGCGTATTTACAGTGCGGAACTATCGTGTGGAATGGTTTTATTTCATTTCATTTCATTTTCTTTTCTTTTTTCTTCTTAATTTTACATTTTAAATAAAATATGGCCGGATGGGCGGGAAGTTTGAAAATTATATAAAACATTTTAGTTCACAATAGTGATATACTTATGTATTTTAATTCAAAGTTAAATTCAATATATTTTTTAATTCAGATTTTAATTTAAGTAAATTAATTTTATAAAAATTCGTATTAACGAAACACCGGCCACGTTGAAAGGCTGCAGTCTTCAAATTTCTTCATCGGGAAGTGGGGCCAGTTTGACGATTGGGCGTCTGAGTACACCGCTTGATGTTTTGACGTCGGCGACCCTGACCTTGCCGTCCTGCCCTTCGACGACCCCTATGACTCGTCCTGTTTTCCACCGCTGAGGAGGCGAGTTGTCCTCGTGGATAAGAACTAGTTTGCCTACGACGAGATTGGGCTGCTCCTGTACCCACTTGGATCGCGCTTGTAGGCCAAGCAGATACTCCTTGGACCACTTCAGCCAGAACTGCTGCTTGAGCCAGCATAGAAGCTGCCATCTTTTCAAGCAGCCCGTTTGCCGTTCCGGAACTGGTTCTGGGGGTAGCGATCGTAAGCTGCTGCCGATTAGTAGATGCGCTGGGGTGAGGGCTTCTCCGTCGTTGGGGTCTGCGCTTAGCGGTGCGATTGGCCTTGAATTGAGGATTCCCTCGACCTCGATGACTACGGTGAGCAGCTCTTCTGTTGTGAGCAGTGCGTTGCCCACGGTACGCTGTAACAGCGTTTTCGCCGCTTTCACCGCCGCCTCCCATAGACCTCCGAAATGCGGTGCCCTGGGCGGTATCAAGGCGAAGTTGAAGCCTTCCTCTGCTGCGTACCGTTGAACAGCTTTTGCTCCTCGCTCTACCTCTTCTTGAATTTCCCTCAAGATCGTCTGAGCTCCGACAAAGTTCGTCCCGTTGTCGCAGTAGATCGTCTTCGGAAGTCCTCGGCGACAGATAAACCTTTTAAGGACGAGAATAAAACATTCGGACGACAAATTAGAAGCTAATTCAATATGTACAGCTTTGGAGGCGAAACAAACAAAGACGCAAATATAAGTTTTATTGGGTGACCGGCCACGAATTTTAAGGGTGGTGTGTACCGGGCCACAGAAATCTACGCCACATACTAAGAACGGTCGTTGCGCTCGCAATCGATCCGCCGGTAGATTACCCATTATTTGTGTGAGTAATTTTGGTTTGTACTTAAAACAATTTATACATTGTCGCACAACCTTTTGGCAAGCTTCTTTGGCATTTATTAGCCAAATCTTTTCACGAAGCAATGCCACCATAGCTTGAGGTCCAGCATGGCAATTTTTTCTATGCAAATACGTTAAGTACGTTTTTACAAATAGTGAATTTTTGGTTAACAAAAGCGGGAATTTTGCATCATATTCAATTGGGGCGTTCAACAGACGGCCACCTACACGAATCAGCGAAAATGAAAATTCGTTATCTTGAAATTCATGAATAAACGGATTAAGTTTTTGAAAACTGTTTTGAAGAGTTACTTTCCTACGAAGTTTTTCAATTTCTTCTGGGAATTCATAACTTTGGACGATTTCAACTATTCTTAGAAAGGCCAAGTTCCTTTCTTTTGCCGTTGGCAATTCTTCAAATATTCTTTCTGTTTTGTTTTTTGATATTTTAAAGAATCGCATTATATAAGCAAACGTAGTAATAAGGTCGTTATATGAGGATTCTTCTTCTATAAAATCTAGAAGTTTAGTTCGAGGTTTTTCTACTGCTATTAAAGCCGTTTTTGATTTTCGTTTCTCTAAAGCTTCATCTTCTGGAGACAATTCAAAATGCGAATTGACCGGCCACGATGATTGTTCGTTTAATAAGAACTGTGGACCTTTGAACCAAATTGAAGCATTGATTTCTTCAACGTTACAGCCTCTTGACAGAATGTCTGCTGGATTTTGTTTTGTTGGTACATGTCTCCATGATACTTTTTGTGTCCACTCTTGGATGTCGGACACACGATTTGCAACAAAGGTTGCAAGCGTAGATGGATGTGTTTTTATCCAATGCAAAGTTATTTCGGAATCGGTCCAGAAAATAACTTGTTCGACGTCAAGACTCAACATTGCCTCTACTCTTGTCCATAACTTGGCAAGAGTATGCGCTGCGCAAAGTTCTAATCGAGGGATCGATTTCGTTTTCAAAGGGGCCACCCTAGACTTTGCAGTTAATAGCGTCGACTTGATACCGGCCGTGCTTTGGCTTCGGATGTAAATACAACAACCGTAAGCTCTCGTCGAAGCATCGGCAAACCCATGAACTTGAATTTTTGCGTTCGAATGAGTTTCGACAAATCTTGGAATTTTTATCTCGCCAAGTTGAGATAAATTGGTTTTGAAATTTTGCCAACTTGTATCAAGGCGCAATGGAATCGACTCATCCCAATCAATTTTTGCAACCCAAAGCTCTTGTAATAAGATTTTGGCTTTGGTTACTATGGGGCATAACAAACCAAGAGGATCGAAAAGACGAGCGGAAACTGATAATATGTTTCTCTTGGTAGCTCGTAGATCATGGAAATTATTGTCCAAATTGAAGCTGAATGTATCTTCTTTAGGGTGCCAACAGATTCCCAGAGTTTTTGTGTAATCTGAATCATTAAAATTTATTGATTTTTCAGAACTCTCCGTATTTAAATACTCTGGATGATTTGAAAACCATTTGGCTAATTGAAACCCTCCTTTTGTGAGGATTTCTTGAATCTCGAATCTCATTATTTTAAGGGTTTCGAGATTATCAGCACCAGTTAAGAGATCATCAACGTAGAAATCTCTTCGAATTACATCTGACCCCGTGGGGAAAGAAGATTCGTTAGCATCGCCCAACATCTTTAAACACCGTATCGCTAAAAATGGCGCTGGAGAAGTACCATACGTTACAGTGTTTAAGCGAAAGATTTGCAATAGTTGAGATGGATGCTGCCTCCACACTATGAGCTGGTAATTCGTGTGCTCTTCAGCTACAAGAACTTGCCGGTACATTTTCGTAATATCAGCCGTAATGGCATATTTGTGTGTACGAAAACGGAGCAACGTCGAAAATAGCTCCTCTTGAATGGTTGGCCCAACCATCAAGATGTCATTCAGTGATAGTTGAGAAGATGTCCGACTTGAGGCGTCGAAAACAACTCTCAACTTAGTACTTGTACTTTGCGGTCGCAAAACACACTGATGTGGAATGAAATAGTGCGGGCTCTTTGGAATTTCATTATTTGTTGGTGACATATGACCCAACAAAATGTATTCTTTCATGAAATCCATATACATTTCTCTCAAATCGCTATTTTTGGATAATTTGCGCTCAAGTGCGAGAAATCTACGTTTGGCAGTTTCGAATGATGATCCAAGCGAGTTTGAGGATAATTTGAAGGGAAGTTTTACCTCAAAACGACCTGTCGGCAAAAGTTTTGTATTTTCAACAAAGTGTTTTTCACACAATTGTTGTTCTGGAGTAAAATATTTTTTCGTTTCTCCAGGAAATTCTTCCAATAACCAAAGTTTTGGTATCTTTTCATCTAAATCTAATAAGTCTTCAGTCTGACATACCAGATTGCAATGCTTGGTATTGTTATTTGTACCCTTGGGGTATTTCCCAGATATTATCCAACCAAGAAGTGTCTTTTGAATAGTTGGAAATTCGGGACCTTGTTTAATTTGACCAACCGACAACAATTCAAAAAATGTGTCTGCTCCAATAAGTAGGTCAATTTTTTGTGGCTTATTGAAATACGGATCAGCTAGTTGAATGTTGGAAGGAATATTCCAATCCGAAGTATTTATTGCTTGATCCGGCTGATACGACGATATTGAGTTCATTACCCAATAATCAGCAGAAAACGAATGATCATTAAATCTTGATTTTACTTCTGCATGTACTTTTTTATTTACTGTAGTACTTGCCTTTCCAATGCCAAGCAGATTCAAAGGTTTTTCTTCCTTTCGAAGTTTTAATCTTTGGGCTAATTCTTCTGTAATGAAGTTTAATTGAGAGCCAGAATCAAGTAATGCTCGAGCTGTCATATATTCTCCAGAACTGCCTTTTATTTGCACAATTGCAGTGGCAAGAATAACTTTATCAGCTGAAACGGAGGCATGCATAGCTTGAAAACTTGTTGAAATTGTGCCGGCACATTATTAAAAGTTGATTCGTACTGGTGCAATAATGTGTGATGAGATCGATTGCAAACGCTGCATCGACTCATTTTGCATTTCGAAACTGTGTGTCCTTTTCGAAGGCAGTTTATGCAAATAGGAACACTTTTGGCGTATTCGAATCTTTGCTGGACAGGCAATGCAGTAAAATTTTGACACGTCGTTATATAATGCTCGTTTGATTTGCAATATATGCATTTGGATTTATTTTGTTGCGAGTTTACACAAGCAAATGAAGACCTTGAATGTTTTAAACGACTTGAATCTTGGTTAGGTTTGGATGGCTTATCGGAAGATTTGAACTTTGTACTTGAAGCTTCTTCAGCAGAAAGATGCTGATATCTTTTATTAAGAGCTTCTTCACAATCTTTCCATAAAGGAAGAGTATTGAAATCTAATTGTTCTTCCCATTTTGACCTAGTGATTGCATCCACCTTTGACATAACTAAATGTATAATGATCGCGTTTGTTATATTCTTTTCATCACCCAATGAAAGAAGCGAATCATAAATTGCAGACACTGTATCGATCATGCTTCGCAATGAAGACGCGGATGGTTTGGAAATTTCTTTCAATTCGAAAAGTGTTGAAACATTGTCGAAAAATATTAAACAATTATTGTCGTAGACTTTTTTTAAACTTGCTAATGCTTTTGGATAGTTTTGTTCTGTCATTTGGAAAGCTTTAACTGTTCCTAAAGCTGCACCTGATAAACAGGAAATTAAATGATTGAACTTTTCAATATCTGGAAGCATTGGATCATTGTCTACCAAACTTTCGAAAAGGCTGATAAAGTTTTTGTATTCAGAGTATTTTCCACTGAATTTAGGCAAAGACATTTTTGGAAGTCGCGAATGGTGTGGGTTGCTGAAGGAATAATCAACTACATTCGACTTTCGTCTTTTATTGACATGTGAAATAAGTAGTGCTTTAGCACCAACGCAAATGTCTTCCAACTCACCGCGAGAATCATCAGTACGATCTTCTGATTCTATTTCCGACTGACAATTCATCAATTGATCAATATATGAATTTAAAATATCTAATCGACATTCTAATTCAATTGGATTTAACGATAAAGTTTTTTCCTCAAGGCCCGTTTTAATACGAATTATATTATTTTTAATTTGTAATCGCTGATGAACCAAATGTTCCAGATCTGCGCTTTTCTTAGGCAATTGCTGCCTTTTCTTGCCCGTCATTTTAATTAATTTATTTATTTAGTAACTTTCGAAAAATAATTTATTAATTGGAATTAGCTTATCCAAACTATTCAATTTGCACTTCAGTTTTTGAATTTAAAAATTGGAAAATCGTTAGAAAATTAGTTTATTTCTATACGAAATTCCTCGAAAATAAAATAAATTAAACAAAAACTATTTATGTGCAAATTGCCGAAAGTTGTTTATTTCAAATCTAAATTGTTTGAAAATAAAAATATTTTTCATAAATATTTGGCTGAACACACTCTTCGTATAATAAATTTGGAAATTATTTTGCGTCACTAAACACGATCACTCTTGACAGCTGAGAGCTTAACGAAAGAGAGTATGAACTTAACGAACTGTCAATTCTCAAACGAGTGAAATGTCAAAACAAATTGTAAACAAATTTCACTACAAGAGTTTCGGTTTAATTCACATAAATTGCTTTATTTAATTAAATAAAATTAAATGAAATCGTAAACTTTATTAGTTAATTAACAACTCGCGTATACAATTTATGAACGTAAAGTTCCAAACAATTATCACGAAGATAATGAGTGTTTTTTCGCAAAAAAATATCGATGTGTACGACGGACGGCGACAGCGACAGCGGCAGCAGCGCGGCAGCAGATCGAGATGCAATTCAATTTTAATGAATTAAATTTATTTATATTGTGAATTATTAGTTTTAATTTCACTTTTTTTTTTTTTTTTTAAATATTTGTATAGTAATAAAAGTTTAAACAAAAAACCGCACTTTGTTTGTTTCACCAAATATAATATAGGAATATATGTATGTGTATATATGTATTGCAAAGAATGACAAAAACTGAAAGTTGTGTTGTTTTAATTATTAAAACAAAAATGTTGCAATTTTTGCTATCAATTATCAATTGAAGTTTTAATATTATTAACAAATATTTGCAATTGCATGTAATAAATTAAATTTAAGAACTTTCAGTTTTTGTGGATACCTCAGTTTCTGTGTCGACTTCCCTTGGGCTTTTGTCCTCTGACATTGGGGTGACTTTGGAGCTCCTTTGTGGTTGTTGTTGTTGTTGCTCTCTGCAGGCGATGTTCGCAGCAATGAATCCTTGTGGGGGTGGTTTTTGATACACAATTTGATGCACTCACGCACGAATTTATGATTCCACCGATTTGATTATTTTAAATTTCAATTGTTTTTTAATAAAATTCACACGCGATAATGTATGTATTTTTAATGTACATATATATGCGATATATGTATAGTTTTAACACTTCGCGAATTTTATTTTATTTGGAACAAATTATTAGTTTAAATCTGTCCCTGCTCGGGCGCCATGAAAATTTAACAAGCTTTTTTGTAAATTAGCTCTTACTTGAGCTGTTAAATAAGTTCAAAAATTAATTAAGAATTTAAACTTAAACGACAAAATGCGGATTAAAAAAATGCGTATTTACAGTGCGGAACTATCGTGTGGAATGGTTTTATTTCATTTCATTTCATTTCATTTTCTTTTCTTTTTTCTTCTTAATTTTACATTTTAAATAAAATATGGCCGGATGGGCGGGAAGTTTGAAAATTATATAAAACATTTTAGTTCACAATAGTGATATACTTATGTATTTTAATTCAAAGTTAAATTCAATATATTTTTTAATTCAGATTTTAATTTAAGTAAATTAATTTTATAAAAATTCGTATTAACGAAACAGTATGTCCAGTATTGTTACCGTTCCATTGAGAGGTGGCTCTAAGCCTCACACATGAGTTGGCTGCCACCATTTTGGAGAAGATGTCAAGAGGTGTTAGTATTTAGCTTGGTCGGAAAACCTTAATGGTATTCCTTTAATCTTGGGTGGGCTGATCTGAGGAATTTTGTACCTTCTCGAAAAGAGTACTAGTTCTGTTTTATGTGGATTGACGTCCAAGCCACATTGCTTAGCCCATTTTGTTAGCCTATTCAAGGCATTTTGTAGAAGTTCCAAGAGAGCTTGGGAGTGTTTTCCAGATAAAGATATTGCAACGTCGTCAGCATAGGCAATCACCCTGAAACCCTCTGCTTCCAATGATGTTAGAAGGTCGTTTACTACCATGTTCCATAAGAGAGGCGAAAGGACCCCACCTTGGGGGGTACCTCGATTCACCGATCTTCTCATGCTAGAAGTTATTGTCCTGCTTTTGAGCATGAGACTAATAAGATCTATGAGTGGTTTCTCTAAGTGCAGCTTATCCATTGCTGTCGTGATTGCCTGGTAACTGACGTTGTTGAAAACTCCTTCAATATCTAGGAAAGCTACTAGGTTATATTCTTTGTATTCGAGGGAATATTCAATACTACGTACCAGAGAATGAAGTGCTGTTTCTACTGATTTTCCCTTAGAGTAAGCATGTTGAGCTGTGAAAGTGAGACATGGTTTTAAGTTATGTCTGATGTAAATTTCAATCAATCTTTCCAAGGTTTTAAGAAGGAAGGATGATAGGCTGATTGGTCGTAGGTCTTTAGGGTTAACGTGGGAGGTTTTCCCTGCTTTAGGAATGAAGACTACTTTTGCCATTCTCCAGGCTTTGGGAATATATCTCAACCTTAAACAGCTTGTCAGAATGATTTCCAATGGTGGAATGATCATGTCTGAGCATTTTTGTAGTTCGGCCGGAATGATTCCGTCTGGTCCTGGAGATTTATATGGATCAAAGCTATCTATGTCCCATTGCAAATTTTCCCGTGTTATTAGATCAACTAAATTGCTTGTAGAAGCTTGAGACTCTGATGTTAAGTCGTTAAGTATGTTAGAGCTACCTGGAAAGTGGGTGTCTAATAACAGATTAAGAGATTCTTCATCTGTGATAGTCCACGTGCTGCTTCTGTCTTTAAAGCACTGGGTATTGTTGGACTTTTTGAGAGAATTTTCCTGAGTCTTGAGGCTTCTGAAGTATTTTCTATTTTGCCACAGAAGTTTCTCCAAGAAGACCTCTTACTCTTCCTTAATTCTTTTGCTTTAGAGCTTTTTTGTATAAGTCCCAGTCAGAAGGAGATCTAGTGTACTTAGATCTATTGAAGAGTTTGCGACAACTCTTTCTGAATGGTTCTAGTTCTTTACGCCACCAATGAGGTTTCTTTTTACCCTTTAAAATGGTTACAGGGCATGAAATTCTCATTGATTCATTGAAGGCTTCAGTGAGATGATTCACAGAAAGGTCTAGTTCATCTTTACTGGAGGAGCTTTTAAGAAGGTTGTAATCAAGTAATTGTGTTAGTACCTCCCTATATCGTTCCCAGTTTGTATTACGGTGATTGCGAAAACCCGTAGATATGTTTGCCAGATCTCTGAGCTCAAACTGAATGTATTTGTGGTCAGAGAAGGAATTCTCTTTTGAGACATGCCAGTTTGATATCAGATTGTGGATCGAGTCAGAGGTAAGTGTAATATCAAGTACCTCTTTCCTATTCTTGGTTACAAAAGTGGGTTTATTACCAATATTACTTATGAGTAGGTTAGTGCTTAGTAAGTAATCAAATAAGGACTCACCTCTCTCATTTATGTCAGAGCTACCCCATACCGTGTGATGCGCATTAGCGTCCGAACCAATTAGGAGACCAACTTTTTTCGATTGCGCGTCCGCAATTGCCTTCCTCAAGGTGTCACCTGAAATTGGGCCGTCGTGGCCGAGATAGGAGGATATGAGCCAGTAGGTGGCTTTATCCGTTGTTAAGACAACGGTGGTTATGTCCTTGTCGCTGTAATTGAGGAGTAAAAATACATGTAAGTCATTTTTTACTAACATACAGACCTTGGTTCACCTTTCTCCGATGCATACAGTAGCTTGTAACCAGGAGTCCTGAGGCCTCTGATGATGGAATTTGAGACCCACGGCTCCTGTATCAAGACGATGTCATCCTTGTTCGTATGCAGTAGGAGTATCAGGTTGTTTGCGGCCATGATGGCGTGATGGAGATTAATCTGTACTAATCGCAGCATTGCTACTATTAATCAGATTAACCTCCACCACTGTTTTATCGGCGTTTTTATCGTCTTAGGAGGAACGAAGTAGGTCTTCCTCACTCAGAGTGATGCCTAAGGTGGCGTCTTCAGTCTCCATGTCAGAGTTGCTGTCGACTGTAGGTTTAGCCTCCACGTCGGATGGCTTGTTTGGGGCTGTGGAGGTCGATGGTTCCACTTGTGGTATTGCATTGACTTCCATTATTGGGGGTAGTGAAGCGTTTCCTTCCGCTGAAGGGGCTTCTGTGGGGGGCGTGTTGAGCGAATCTTCGTCTTTTTTGTAGATACGCAACATGATTTCATCGAAACCATACCTAATCACGCCTTTGGTCGTGGCCAGTAGAGCCAGTGATTCCCTATTGATCAACACGAGAGCTGATCTATAGTGACCCACTGTCTCCTTCTCAACCTTTGGGACTTTCCAGTCGTGCGTAGGCAGGTTTGGATTGCTGGTTTTGATCAATTTCATGATCATCTCTGGGCAGTTGTGTAGAGCCGTGTAACGGTACTGCTGTCCCTACTCTACAATACACGATGTTCTGTAATATCCCACTAATATCCAAGGACGACAGGACTCCTTTAGATAATGGTGGGTTGCAGGGTAGGTTGTCCATGTAGTGATGTGCGGCAGGCATGCTGGCGTATCGCACGACGCTAGCTCGTCGGTGTCGTGGGATCTGCACTACTACTGGAAGTCCGTCAAATTTTACATGGTTTTTTTTTTTTTTTTCTTAATTTGAATCAGAACACATCCAAATATCCTCTCATATACTATAACTCAAACGAGACTATTTTACCTATCCGAGCTTTTCGTTGGGAACCTAGGTGTTATAGGTTCCCTTTGCATCCCCTCCCTCAGCTAACTAAATATACTAGCAGCCATCCTTAGCTAACGCCTTGCAAGATTATGGCGAAAGCCCCTTACTCAGATTCGAGTGAATAATTAAAATACACTCACTATCCCTCGATTATCAACCATCATTGTCCGCTCCCGATAGCACTCAAAAATAGCTCAATTAATCATCTCAAAAAATATATCCACTCATGACAAAAAATGTTGAATTAAAGCTTTTAAATTTCAGATGCATTACAGCTCAAGAAAGCATTTATTATTCAAAATATAATCTAAGGCTAACCCACATATGTATAATTGTATATGTTTACTCTATTGGTTTTATTCTCAGTGATAATTTTCGTTATATTTATTTGCTCTTAGACGGTATTCATGTGTGCTTGTGTCGGTATTAGAATACGGCTTTCATTAATTTTTATTTCGGATCGCACTTATGTTAACTTTGCATTAATTCAAAACTCTTTAACACTCCAATGCTGAGTAAATTTTCTCTTAACTAATTGCTTAGCTTCAACCACAAACACACATGTACACCTGTACGTATACGTAACCCAATCAATTAAACTGGTATTATTATATTTTTTTTTTGTTTTTTTTTTTTTTAAATTTACTTATTCAATTTATCTTTTGCAATTTATTTTATTTTAATTTTTTTTTCTTGTATGCGTTTAGTAGCCCACTGTCTCATACGCTATTTTTATATTCACCACTGACACTTCACAATAATATCTCCTACATTAACCATATACCACTCTCTTCACAAAAGGGTACAGCAAAAATTTACGATGCGTTCAATTCAAAAAATTTTAAAAGAAAATATTAATGACTCACCGAATTATCTTTCTTTTAATTTGTGTACACTTGTTAATTTTACTTTACTGAAGATGGCTGTATCCTCCGATGGATGTTGTGCACAGCATTCATAAGAGGGTGCTCGATCTATATTTTTGTTTTGCTAAACCTTGGGAGAAAAGAAGAAAAATATTTTTTTTGGAATTGAACGATCTTACAAAAAAATGATAAATTTATGGTTACTTAACTTTCTTGATTTAAAAGGTGAGCAGTGCAGTGTAATTAGCAAATATGTAGTCTTATATGATGAAAAAAAAGGAGAAGGTTATATATGTAAGTAAGCCGCTGATAAAATAAATTGACGATGATGCAGGTTGGGTAGGATTGTTAAGCTTGGTCGTGCCGTGGTTTGGCACTGGTAAGGTGCAACACAATCTCGCAACACAGTTGAAGACGAAGGACAGCTGTGCTGATGTGCTTGGCCATGCGGGGGTGGGCACAAGAGATGTGTGACACACGCTTGCACTGCAGATGATACTGTTGGTCATCTGAGTCGATGAGTCTGGTGGTGGCAACTGGAGATCTTTATGGATGTTTGTCAGGCTGATCTGATTTTGGCGATCAGCTGGAGATAAGCACAAAATGTGCGTGATGAAAGCTGAGGGTAGACACAATCGGAATTCAATTGGTACTAAACAGGTTCTCGATGGCCCTGGTTGCTGGAAGCACGTGTTTAGTTCCTCTTTGGACCGATACCTATTTTAGCAGCCAGAGCCCGAGGCTAGAAATACGACACCAGCTAGGCGAAAAGCGGGCCTTGATCTTCGCAAATTCTGTAAGGCAGAGTTTGTATCGCGGAGTCACAGAAATTCGATTGCGCTTGCAAGGGAATTCGAGTGGATTACTGTAGACGTATAATCGTCAGACCTTTGTTGATCTCGACAATGAGACACTCTGGCAACGACAGTCATTTTGCTTCTAGAATTTATTGTTTGTTAGTAATTGTCGATAGGCACATTCACTGTACATTACCTTGAATAATTTCTTTTTGCGCAAAATTCAATAGACGACTCTGTGCACACAAGATTTCTTATGAATTAAGGGTGCACTTGACGTTTGCTTTTGATGAACGCGACACACATGCGGTTACTCTGTGTACGGCAAATTACAATTCCCTCTGCCTTTTAGGGTGTTACTTTATTAAGGTATATCTACTAAATTATTTATGGCTATAATTATATTCTTTTTCACGTGAATTGGAATTGACTTCACCTTATTTTCGTTCCAATTTCACTCTGGAAAAATATGTTATTTTAGTATTCCCGGAAAAGAAAAGTAGTTCTACTTGGAACGGGGTTAAAGTAGAGAAAGAACGATTGGATTGCACCTAGCTATCAAATTTTCGTACTTGACGAACACTTATTAACTTCCGCCGACATTTGACGATGGCAACCCAGCTGATCGGTAATGGAATTCCGCACGTGAAGTTTGGGGAATTTGTACAGGGTGATTCGATAATTTTTTTGTCAGTGTACTTATGTATTTTGAGACTTCACTGAATTTTGGGAAGGTGAACCCAGGGTCCCCTACAGCCGGGACCATTATACGTGCTCTTGGCCTGCAAGGAATATTCTCCCTTGCAACAACCTCGAGCTTGGCACCCGGCCAGACCTCTGGCAAGCCATTGACAGCAGCCCTGTATAGATCGAAAGATCTCTGATCACCACAGGCGATGAGTTTGATACGATTTTGGTACCATCCTGCATCGGCTGTGTCTTGGAGAGGTCCCGGATTCTCCTCGATGACAGATAAAAATCTGAAACCGAGATGAGCCTTGACGTCTGCCCATTGATCATGAGAGATGTTACTATCCACATGACCCCTGTCAATGACCGCTGCTATGATCTTAGCTTTAAGCGCGTCGCTAAAGGAAAGACCCTTATTGAAGGCTGTTTTGCTGTTAGAATGCACCTTCCGCCTTTTTGGTTCAGGCTTGTCGCCCTCGAAAGACCTATTGCGTTTTGACGTTGAGTCGCTGCAGGTCGGTTTGGTGTTTTTGCTAAGAAAGCCACTAGCCCACTCGAGTTTTCGCGTTTGCTCCGGGGTTCTTTCCGCCACCGGTATGATACCGACTGCGGCTAGAATCCTCTCAGCATTGCGTTGGTCTCGTTTGGCCAGTGACTTCCTGAACTTCTTGCTGGCCGGCCCAGAGCTATGTCCGTGTGACACAGATGTGGGTCCACCATCAGAATTCGTCGCTACCGATACCAATCGGGGTGTGCCCTCACCTTTCGTGTCAATTCCACATGTCGCAGATTTTGTCTCTCCGGATGGGGTGTCCCTTCTTGGGGTCGCTTGCGACGTCCTAGCAGGAGCGGGGAGGGGGTGGGGTGTGGAATTGCCACCCTTGGGACAGCCGAACGTCACAGCTGTTCCACTGATGGGTAGTTCCTTCAAGTATAGGTTGCGGCTAGTAGAGGGAGAAGGACTCCCACTACTAGTGGCAACCACAGGGTTGACAGCACGTTCACACCTCTGAGTAGGCTCGACAGCCTTTTCAGTGGATGTGACCGCATTGGCAGCCATGGCACGATTTTTGTTGCTGTTTTTAATTATTTTTCTATTTGACATTTCATTTTGTTCCCACGAGTAAAGCGGAAAGACGGTCAGCCCCGGCAGAGCCGCTTGCCGGGGTAAGGCAGAAATATGACGGACCTTGCCACAGCATCCGAAAGAGCTCGTTAATGGCTGGTTTACCCCCCAGCCTTTCATTCTTCGGCACGGTTTTCGTACAAGTACGCTCACACCACCACTGAAATTAGGAACCTCTAAACTATGATTGAATTGGGTTTCCGAACGTTGCACTATTGAGGAGTTACAACAATTCGGCTAGCCAACTCAACCTTAGCTAATCACCATCCTGCCAAAAACGCACAGAACTTCTCTGGTGATCATTGCCCGCCTGGCACCCACTTGGAGGGCTTGAATGAGGATTTTGCCAAGCGTTGGTTGCTGTTGTTGTTGTGGTTGTTGTTGGTATTGTTGTTGTTGTGGTTGTTGTTGGTATTGTTGTTGTTGGTGCAATAGCGAATGATGCCTTTGTTGGCAAAAGTAACAACTACTAAAACTTAGACAGTCTTGACCGATGTGCCCATAAGACAGACAATTTTCGCATACTTTCAGTCTGCGTACTGTCTCCTTTCGTCCCATGATGTCCATGTTGAGGAATCGTTGACATCTTCTCAGCGTGTGCTTGGTTTGGTTGCACAATTTGCATGACAACTGCTCAACGGGAACTGTCTTCGCAATTGGTTTGACCGGCTGCTTTACGACCTGCTTAGCATGCAAAACCTTTGCTTTGGCTGGCTGGAAACGAGGTCTTGGATTGACGGGTGGCTCATCTTTGTTTCTGCCTGCCGCTCCAGTTTCCTGCTGGCCAACAACTTCCAAAGTCCGGAAACGAGTTTCCAAAAAATCGGTAAATTCTTTAAAATTTGGTAAGTCCTTTCTGTTTCATAACCTCTCTTCCCATAGTTTTTGGCTCGTACCAGGAAGTTTTTGGTTAAGGAACCAAATGAGGACCGTATCCCAGTTAGATACCGAAACGTCCATGTTTTCCAACGCCAGACAACATTCTCTTGTTGTGTAGAGGAGATCTCGAAGACCAGCAGCAGTTTCACAAGGCACGGAGGGTTGGCCAAAAAGCTTCTGCATTTGGATGTGGACCAAAATGCGCTTATGGTCATACCTTTCCTTCAAAAGCTCCCAAGCCTTATCATAATTCGCTGCCTCCACTGACAAATTTTGTAAAAATCGATTTGCATCACCAACCAAACATGATTGCAAAAAATGGAGTTTGTCAATGTCGTCTATGCTCTTGTTATTGTGGACGAGAGCCTGGAACCTATCTTGAAAAGCACGCCAGGTGGTATATGAACCGTCGAATTTTGGCAGATCGATTCGAGGCAGTCGAATCCCCGTATGCGATGATGGTGCAGCTTTAGAAAGGGGCAGAGCACCCGTATCTGACAAAGCCGCAGTGATTGGCAAAGATTTCTCGATTGCCTCCACTAACTCTGCACGATATTCAAGGTATATATCATTTATTTGTTCATATACCACCTCTAACTCTTCTATTTTTAAGTTATCTTCCAGCATACCTGCCCCAATGATGGCTTCGTGGTAGGATTTTGACGTGGACAAATCATCTTCCAATTTACTGAGACGACCTGTGGCATAAGATTTTACCCTACGCTCTTTTGGAGCTTTTTTAAAGTTGGTAAGATCCTTAATAATCTTACTCAAAATTCCTTTCTGCAGCTCACCATATTTATAATTTTTAGTTTCAGCCATTTTAATCATTTATTTTTCTTTTAATTAAACAGAATAAAACAATTGTTAAATGTAGACAAGTTTACGACACTTAAAAAGGCAAACTTACTGCTTTGTGTGTTACTGCTGCTGTAGCTGTGGTGAAAGGAAGATTTTTGGTGACTCCGCTGATGTCCTCAGTGTACAAAATTAGTTTTAATTTAGTTTTTAAGTTAATTTTAAGTTAAATTAAGTTATTATTTAAGAAAATTTTTATAAATCACTTGATTAAACTGATTATTGTCAATGCAAATTTAATTTACGTGATTATTTTTGATCAATCGTTGATTGAATCTTTTAATTAATTTTTTTGTTCGTAAAAGTTAATAGCACTCACTGCACACACTTCTTGTAAAGTTTATTGTTCAAATAATTGTTTAATGTTCATAAAAAACGGTTCGAAAAGGACCAAAAATGTTTTTTATTATATAAAAAAATAGCAAAAAAAGACAAAGAAATAAAACGCAAACCACTTTGTAAGAAAATCTGTTGAATTATATTTTTAGTCATAAGACTTCATGTATATTCGATTGTACAATAATTCCATTAATTATTTGACATGTAGCTCATTTGTGGACTGTATTTGATATTTTTTAAAAAGGTTTGTTTCCTTCAATTGTTGAATATTGTCCTCTCTCCGTAAATTTGATCTTATTTGTACTTGTACTTTCGTAAATAGTTTTTTTTTTCTATTTTCAGTGTTTATCGACTTAATTTTGTCGATGTGAGAGTTACAGAATGTAAACACGGGTCATGAAAATAAAACAACGCAGGAACATTGAAAACATTTGAATATACCCATTTCTTTTTTCAATTCTTGTTTTATTTGTGTGTTGTCTTTTTTCTTTACATTACTCAAGACATTTCCAAAATGCTGAAAATAGGTGAGTTAAGTAGAGACTAAATAAATACACCGTCAACTTACTACTTCTGTTGCCAATTCTCTTTCCTAGCTAGTGTGTTGCCTTTAAAGGCTTAACTACAAAAACCAAAAAGTACTTTTGTACAAAAGTAAACATATTTGTATTCTCGCTAGCTCAGTGGCATTTGTCACTTTTTGTGGCGAGTCACTTTCTTGGCGTTTAAGAGTCGGTATTGCGTTACTTTAACACTATTATTTTCAATCCACACACATTCCACATAAACAGCTGACTATGTCAAATGTTAAATTTTTGAATTCAAATAAAATTTAATTTTTTGAATTCAAATAAAATAAAATTATGGAATTGCACTTTTGCTCTTGCTCACTATTCGGACCAAGAAAAAGGGAAGCAAAAGCATTGAAAAGGCTAGGATTCCGGGAGTAATTGGATGCGTAAATAGCAGCCACATAAGAATTCAAGCATCAAAAAAACAAGACCAACATCGTCACTACAACAGGAATAGCTTGAATAAAGGCTATCCCCTAGAACCCTTTCTAGTAACACCACTCAGATCCGCCCAAGAAGGAAACAGTCAATGAAGTTTTACTTTAAACTTGGCATCTCTTGGCCACTCCTTTACAGTTCTAACTAGTGGCCCCAAGGAATTGAGGGTATTTGCAACGGATTCCCAATTGTTTTTTTTTTGTTCTGTTTGGGGGGCGCCTCTCCTAAAATTTGTTGCCAATGAAGGATTTAATTCCATTAATTATGTGAGCCTTTTCATTTCACCTGGATTCGTAACTTTCACCCTTTAGTAAAAATAAAATTAATAATAATTTAATTTTTCACAAGGCGTTTGAAAATTTTCCGTCGACAGAAAGTGGCGTTTTACTCGTCATAAAAGGAAACTAAAACGGCAGCTGCAATAGCGATGAGAGTGACATTTTTCGATTAAAAATTTGGATTCCACTAACCGCCAAATGTCAAGTAGCGTAACGCTAAGAAAAACGCTACTATAACGCCATTTGCAATACCAATTTGTTTGTGTGACAATTGTCATTCAAATAAAACGCCTACTACAATAAGGGTGAATATAAGTTAATAACAATTACATTAGGTATTCTTATATGTACCTAATTTCCCATTTCCACAATCACATTCCTATACCCAGCACCTTACACTCCATTTCCTGCCTACTTCCTTTTATTATATTATATTATTAAGTTAATGAATTGTATAGCTATGCAAGCAAATGCGTTATTTGCATTGCAAGCTAAAATAGAATTATATTGTACAATAATAAAAATGCAATCAAATCAATCATTTGATTTGCAACCAAAAATAGCATTAAGTTGGAATTATAAAATAAAATGAGTTAGTTATAAACTCAACATAAAAGACGACACATCTTTTATTTCACTGGCGCCCAACTTTCTTTTGTTCGATTAGTATCTGTAGCTTCAAAATATTTTGTAAGAAGTAGCAAGCAAAAATACCACAGAAAACGCGAAAATTGAAACCCACAATTAACTTTATCTCGTTGTGCTTTAAAATCATTTTTGTGTAAAAATATTAAGACAGCAAAAACAAAAGCACGCGAATTAAAAAAAAACTTTAATAAGATTCATCGTTCGTCGGCTCATCAACCCAATTGTATTTCGACACAGTGTTTTTCTGTAAAAAGAAACCTAAGGAACATTAAAATAATAAAAAATCTTCTGCTGCGGATGTGAGTCAACCTTGAAACGAAGACAAATGATGCAGCTAATCTACGTAATGTATGTGTAAAGATATATTGTCATTTCATTATTAATTATTATTACTATCTATTTCTATACTATCGATTATAAAGTATTTGTAAAGTTATATTGTGTCATTAAGTAACAATCATTATCAAATTTTATTGCAATACTATCGATTTAAAATCATAATTTTTTTGAATCAAAAAATGTCTGAAATTGCACAGACAATAGCGTCAGCCGTGCGGGTAGCTGTTGAAGCAGCATGCGAGACAATAGTCAGGAGAATGGGGGATCAGATAGCAGAAAGTAGACAGACAGTAGATAGTGTAAATTCAAGAATCGCAGAGCTATCCCATAAATTAAATTCCGTACATTTATCCCCAACCCCAATTTTATACGAACCTATTTCTGTAGCACCTGACATACCGTGTCAAATATCACTTGATGTCGTAAAATCCATACCAGATTTTGCAGGTGAACGCGCGAAATACATTTCGTGGCGTCAAGCGGCTAAAACCGCAATCAAGTTATTTGAGCCATATAAGGGATCAGAAAGGTACTATCAGGCTGTTGCCATTATAAGGAATAAAATTGTCGGTTCCGCCGATTTAATACTTTCTTCTTATAATACGGTCCTTAATTTCGACGCAATCATTGCGCGTCTCGACAATTCATACTCAGACAAACGACCACTTCACGTATTAGAAAATCAAATGAGCATTTTATGTCAGGGAAATTTATCCATCCACGACTATTATGACAAAATAGAAAAACATCTCACTTCAATAACGAACAAGATATCAATGGATTTTTCAGGCAACAATGTATTAATTTATTCTTTAGCCTCAAAATACCGAGCAGATGCACTACGTGTATTCATTTCTGGTCTTAATAAGCCTATTTGTAACATTTTATTTTCTGCTGGTTGTGAAGATTTACCTTCTGCATTGGCGAAGGCACAGGAACTTGAAGCAAACCAATACAGGTATAATTTCGCCAGAGCATTTGATAAAAACTTATCATATGCTAGTCCTAGTGGTCTGTCAAGAAGCAACCCTCAATTTAAGAGAGTAGAGCAGGCTCAAACCCAACCCCAAGCACAAGTTTCCTCAACCATAAATAACCAACAGAAGCAAAGCCACCAAGCAGAACCATATGATCATATGAGCGTTGATAACTCGTCAATTTATCGACGCAGCAAAAGGTCAAATATTCAAACAGCGGTGCCCGAGGCTAGTAATAAACAGACCCTCAGGCAACAGCCGCAAACTTATGAAAACAGGACACCAAAACGCTCACGCGAGTCCGATAGAGTGCCATTTTCGAAAGCTCAACGAATTAATTTCGTTGAATCTAAAAATACTGACCAGAAACTGAATAAAAGTCCCAAGTACGAAACAGATTATGAAGACGTAGACGAATATGATGAAGAATTCGAAGGTCAGATTAATTTTTTAGGATAAAGTCGGCTCTCCCATATGTTGAAAAGAAACTAAATGGTAAAGTTCCAATTAGAATCTTAGTAGACACTGGTACAGCCAAAAACTATATTAGACAAATACCCTATTTGAAAACAATTCCTAATAATACATATTTTAAGGTAAAGACCATTCACGGTGAAAATAAAATAACTCACAAATGTAAAATGCAATTTTGTGATAAAATTACTGATTTTTTTATCCTTCCCCTATTATCAACCTTCGATGCGATCGTAGGATATGACTTTCTCATGGAAATAAAAGCACAAATCGATACAAGACGCTCTTTGCTAATTTATGAAAATGGCGAAATGCAAATTAAATTCTTAGAATGCGAGCAGGTAAATAATGTAGAAATCGATATAAAAACAATTCCTGAGACCATCAGAAATGAATTTAAAAAATTGATAGAAGACTTTTCAGAAGTATTCGCGCAACCAGATGAAAGATTACCTTTCAATACAGATATGAAAGCTACCATTAGATTCCGAACCAATCTATTCTAAACCAAGACCATACAATATGGCAGCAATTCCTTTTGTAAACAAAGAAATTAAGAGATTACTCAATGATGGTATAATTCGGCCATCACATTCCCCTTATAACACCCCTATATTAGTGGTAGGGAAAAAAGGATCTAATGAAGACGGTACTCCGAAATCTAGATTAGTGTTTGACTATAGGAAATTAAATGAACGCACTATACCAGATCGGTATCCGATTCCTGAAGCTTCCGTTATTTTATCCAATTTAGGGCAAGCAAAGTATTATACAACGATCGATTTAAAATTCGGTTTCCATCAAATTCTCCTAGAAGAAAAGGACCGAGAAAAAACGGCGTTTTCCATAAATAATGGAAAGTATGAGTTTTGCAGATTGCCTTTCGGCTTGAAAAACGCTCCAAGCATATTTCAGCGAACGATTGATAACATACTACGGAGCGATATAGGCAAAATGTGTCATGTATATATCGATGACGTAATTATTTTTTCTCAAACAGAGGAAGAGCATTTGGAAGATATAAAAACTATATTTTCTAAACTTTTCAACGCCAACATGCGTATATTCCCAGAAAAATGTAAATTTTTCAGGCATGAGGTTGAATTTTTAGGACTTCTTGTATCTGGAGACGGTATTAAAACCTGCCCGAATAAAGTCAAAGACATTATTGACTTTGAAGTGCCAAAAACACTTCGGGCACTAAGATCTTTTCTTGGTCTTTCTGGTTATTACCGTCGATTTGTAAAAGACTATGCTCAGGTAACCAAACCATTAACAAAATATCTCAGAGGAGAAAACGGAAATGTAGGGACAAACAAGTCTAAGAACATCAAAATAAATCTTGATGCCGAGGCTATATGTTCCTTTAATAGAATAAAGAACATTTTAGCCTCCGAAGATGTATTACTATTCTATCCCGATTTTCGTAAGCCCTTAGATTTGACTACCAATGCTTCATCACAAGCAATAGGCGCAGTCCTCTCTCAAGGTGGTAGACCTATTACAATGATATCTCGAACTTTGAGTAAATCTGAAGAGAATTTCGCTACAAATGAACGAGAAATGCTAGCGATAGTGTGGGCATTGCAATCTTTGAGAAATTATTTATATGGTGCTCCTGATATTCATATTTATACTGATCACCAACCACTCACGTTTGCGATTTCCGAAAAAAATCCTAATACTAAACTGAAGAGATGGAGATCATTCATTGAGGAATATTCTCCAACCTTTCATCATAAACCTGGCAAAGAAAACAAGGTAGCAGACGCATTATCTCGTCAACATATCAACACTCACTCTACCTCCGGACAAACCGTGCATAGTGAGGAGTCCCTTACGAAAGTAATACCTACAGTAGAAAATCCCATAAATTGCTTCAAGAACCAAATCTTTATTAGTCAAGGTTCTGAGAAAAGCAAAAAAGTTAAAATTCTTTTCCAAAAACAGGTTAGGCATATAATAACATTCAGATCAGTTGAAGAACTTATCGAAATATTGCGTGATGTTCTTAATACAAACGCAGTCAATGGCATCTACTGCGACCTTGAAACTTTAGGAAAAGTACAAAATACTCTCATGATAGCTTTCCCCAAAGTAAAAATGAAATATGCAAAAAAGCTTGTTCAAGATGTGTTTAACGAACACGATCAAGAAGAACTTATTATAACCGAGCATAACAGAGCTCATAGAGGACCACATGAAAATTACAGACAAATATTATCTGAATACTATTTCCCAAATCTAATGAAGCTGTGTAACACATACGTTTCCAAATGTATAATTTGCAAGGAAAATAAATATCAGCGCAGACCAGCGCAACAACCAATCGGTGCAACACCAATTCCCACGTATGTAGGAGAGATTCTGCACTTAGATATTTACAATACCAGCCAAAAATATTTCATAACATGCATAGACAAATTTTCCAAATTTGCTATTATAAAAAACATTCCGTCTAGAAACTCTATTGACATAAAAAATCCATTAATTGAAATTATCTCCCAATTTCGGAATACGAAAATAATAGTTATAGATAGATAATGAAGGTGCTTTTACATCAATTGCAACACAAGCATTGCTAAAAAATGAATTTAATATTTCAACACATTCTGTACCAGCTCTCCACAGTCAAAGCAATGGACAGGTTGAAAGATTTCATTCTACTCTTGCCGAAATAGCTAGGTGTACTAAAGAAACTACAACAGATATTGTTGAACTAATGCTCCTGGCAACCTTCAAATACAATAACTCAATACATTCAGTTACAGGTTGTAAGCCCTCAGACATTTTTCATGACATTTCTAAGGAAATGAAGGATGAAATAATTTCAAAACTCAAAACCAAACAGGATAAAGACCTTGAATTTCATAATAATAATACCAAGCCCAAAGAATTCAAACCAGGAGAAAAGGTATATTTAAAAACGAATAAGAGAATAGGAAATAAATTATCTAAACTATATAATCAAAAAACTGTTCAGGCAGATCTAGGCACAGCTGTTGTAATTGACGGAAGGCAAGCTCACAAAAATAATTTGAGGTAATACTCTACTTTCAGATTTACCCTAATATCTCTAGGATCTACGAGGATAACTGACTATTCTTCTGCCCTATTTATTCCAATACCAGCAGGCGACGTTGCTATTTACGAAGAATATTTTTATTTGAAGCATGTAACAAATTTTTCGCTTATCGAAACCATCATTTCTGATAATAGCAATGTGTTAAATAAACTAAACGATGAAAGATGTAAGGAAGTACTGCTGCAGGATGTACATGAAATAGAGCGTTTGCTCCAACTGCTGAAATCCCCAATTAGAAACAAACGATCCATAGATTTCATAGGCTCTGCAATAAAGTTTATCGCAGGTACTCCCGATCACCAAGATATGGAAATATTAAAAATGCAAGAAGATGAGTTGACTAGATCCAATAACAGACAGATTGATATAAACAAAACACCCTTATACAGAATAGATTAGATGAAATAACAGATAGAATTAATAATTTTGATATAAATGATATCAATAAACACGACCCGGCCGGTGACTATGAAAAGTTGACTTCTATCATGTCTAGAAGAAACAGAATTGTAATAAATAGTTTAAGCAAGGATGTTTACTCTTTAATATTAGCAAAAAATAATATTGTTAATCCTCTCATTTTAAATATAGAAGAAATAGAATACATTAAAATAAGAGAAAATATTATTACTGAATTAATCGACCTACTAATGTCGCTGATGTTAAAATGTACCTACTATCAAAATGAAACCTTAGTTTACTTAATTAAAATTCCTAAAGTACAAGAAATTTGTAAATTATTCGAAATTGCTCCAGTTGTTCACAATAACAAAATTTTAGATTTAAGTTCTAATATATCCGCAAATTGTAATAAAATAGAATATCCCCTAAGTTCATGTAGAAAAGCTCCATTATATTCCTACTGTAAAATAGATCACCAAAATCCTTGCTTTTCCCAGCTTCTTAATAATCACACTGCACAATGTCCAACTACTCAAGCCGATCACCTCTTAAAAATTGAAGCAGTCGCTGATGGAATTATTATCGCCAGAGACGAAAATATAACAATTGATGACAAAGACCAGCCCATTATACTAAATGGTACCTTCCTGATAACCTTCGATTCCAAAATTAAAATAAATGGAAAGGAATATCGAACAAACCAGCCATCCGATGTGATTCACCTTCCTGCCCCGAAGAAGACAGTTTTGAACGAAGTCGCTTACAACGAAAAGATTTCCCTACCCTACTTACACAAGTTACATTTCATCAACAACCAAAAAATTAAGGAATTTAACGTTACCTTAGAGACGAGTAAGTGGATGTGGTACGCCATCACAGGAATACTCACCATGGTCATTTTTGTTCTACTATATACAAAAATCAAACCAAGAATAGTTACATTTAGAAGCAACTCAGATCATATGGAACCACCATTAGATCCAGACCTTATAAAAATGCAAGTTTTAAAAATAATGAACGAGGACGTTCAAAATTAAGAGAGGGAGGAGTTAATAACAATTACATTAGGTATTCTTATATTTACCTAATTTCCCATTTCCACAATCACATTCCAATACCCAGCACCTTACACTCCATTTCCTGCCTACTTCCTTTTATTATATTATATTATTAAGTTAATGAATTGTATAGCTATGCAAGCAAATGCATTATTTGCATTGCAAGCTAAAATAGAATTATATTGTACAATAATAAAAATGCAATCAAATCAATCATTTGATTTGCAACCAAAAATAGCATTAAGTTGGAATTATAAAATAAAATGAGTTAGTTATTATAAACTCAACATAAAAGACGACACATCTTTTATTTCACTTATACACATTTCTTCTTAAACCAACATTTTAAGCCTTATGCATCATTTTCATGAGTTTTCCAGTCAAAACACTGTTCTAACTATTTGTATCTTATCTTTCAGTTATAAAGGGAAAAGGAAAAATTTAAGCTACAGTTTATCTGAAAATGCATTTGGGTTTTTCATAGATGTTTGTAAAACTCTTTAGGCTATTCATAAATAAATTCAAACTTTAATTTAGGGCTAAACCTGAATAACTATATGCATAGAAAATGTTTTGTTTAAGTAGTTATAATCTTAACCAAATTTCATACTTGATTTTTTTGGTGAAATAAAAAGCTGAAAAGGTAATTCATAACAAATTAATGTTAAACGTTAACATTATCGTCCAGGAAATGTTGAATGATACCGCATTTGAAGAAGATATGGATACTCTACATAAATATTCCCGGTAAATTGTAGAACTTTATTATTTCGGCTTCTTATAGTAACACATATAAATATTTTAGATAATACATTAGTTAAGTTATTATTATATTAGAAAAAGAAGAGAAAAACAATTTCACCACGATCTACCGTTATAACTTTTCCCGTAATTTATTGACAAACAAACTTTTTTTGTTAGAATTACCTACTTTGAATTATATTTAGTATTTTTCTAAATAAAAAAACAACAATATGTTATTAAAGTTAAAGAAAGAAATGTATGAGAATTACAAATAATATAATGGGACTTTAAAAACCACAGTCTTCTTGGCTAGTAATAAACACAAATGAGAAATGTCACAATCCCAGAACTGAAGTTTTTTGTGTATGCATTCTCTGAGGTGAAAACAAGTATACACCGATAGGAATTCAACACGTTATTAAAAAATATAAACAAAAGGTTTCGAGGAGACGAAGACGATGGAATTTGACTCTCTTGATTTGTTTTTTCTCTCTGACTTGGTTCCGTGTGCTCGGAGATTATGGCATTTCATTTGCCAAGAAATTGTCTGTTTGTCTCACCTTTAAGTTTCTAAATTCCTCATTTGATCATTAAAACGTTTTTATTTACAAATTCTTGCTCTTTATTTCAATTCACTTTAATACTCTTCTTTTATAATTTTCTTTAATAAACTTTACTTTCTAAATTTTTCTTATTGATGGTGGTGGTTTTTGAGAGGTTGCGATGGCGGTGGTTTATAAGCGAATAAGAATGAGTTATACTAGCACATTGCACATGGCACATAGAACAAGTTCATATATAATGAACTAGCTCTGCTTTTCGGACCGGGAGGAATCGAAACACCAAAAGCCGGTGATTAGTGCCTGTCTATACGTGTTGTGCCCACAACGTTGTGACGAGAGTTTGTGGGCAAGAGAGGAGCTGAGTAAAGGGACGGGATGCTCATGACAGAAATTGAATTTTCTGCTTGGGCAGTACAGTTCCTTTTTCATTTCGTTCCGAATTTCTCATTATTTTCTGTTCGTCGATGCGAAAGGTATACTAGTTTTGCTCTTCGGCTTGGCACATATTGTAATACGGTTACCACGTTGATCATCTGTGACCAAATTTTGTCATTATTTTTTCACTTGGTCAAATGGTCATTTTTTATTCCATTTGGTCATATATTTTGGAAACGACAAAAGATGTTCGACAATTTGAGTAACGAAAACGTTCTTTTAACATACTCACATGGCTAAATAGAAATAACTGTTAAACTCATTTAAGCAACTTTGTGTAAATAATAACTTTATTAAAAATATCTGAATTGGACTTAGGGAACAGAGAGAATTATCTACGCATTACACAAACCAGAAAAATTCTTGAAATCGAAATTATTGTAAAAACTTATATACTGTGATCTAATGTTAAAACGCTTTGTTTTTATATTTCGTCATCTTTATTTGGGTTAATCTAATTTAATTAAGTATATTAGGGATTTTGTCAGTTTATTTGTACGTAATTAAAAAATAAATGTCATGTGCGTAATAAGGAAAATATGTTAAACAAAATGTGATTATGTTGGTCGTTTTTACCTACAAGTGGTAATTTTTATTTTCAAATTCGGACACAAACTTTTTTTTCAAGTGGCAACCGTAATGCATGTCGGTCGGCAGTATCACCGGCTTAAAATTTCAAACACAAATGTTTCAAGTTTGTCGTTCCATAACACAAAATGGAAAAGGGGTCATGAGTAGTCACAACACATGTAGACACATAGTGTTGTGAGCAGAGAGAAAAAACTAAATGAGAGAGCCAAATTTCCTCGTCTCCGTCTCTTCGAAACCTCTTACTCTCATTTTTTATAGCGTGTTGAATTCGTATCGGTGTATACATGTTTTCACCTCGGAGAAGAGTACACAAAAAAACATCAGTTCCGGGAAATGCGACCTTTCTCATTTTTGTTTATTGATAGGCAAGAAGACTACCTATGTTTTTTAAAGTCTCATTATTATATTTGTAATTCTCATGATTTTCTTTCTTTAATTTTACTAACATCTTGTCGTTTTTATATCTACAAAAACACTCCTATAATTCATATTAATTCTAGCAGAACATTTTTGTTTGTCAAAAAATAACGGGAGAAGTTATACCGGTAGTTCGTGGTGAATTTGTTTTTCTCTTATTTTTCTCTAAGTTAAGCAGCATTCACATGAGCGCGACCAACGAACGACGAATGAATTACAAAATGTGAGTTTAATTACGTTTGAAGACATATTTCCACACAAATTCTTAACAAAATGATGGCAATATAGTTTCTATTTGATTTATGATGCATACTTTTACTTTTCAATATCATATATTAATAAATTTAAGAAAACAAATTTATTCGTCGCGAAAAAAATGGTAGTTGATACGAACTGTCAAACTTTATTCGCGTTCCACATTATCCACGCTCGCAACGAATAAAAAATCGCGCGTACTTAACCTAAAAAAATCATTCTTGTTTTGGTTTCGGTGGTGATTGTCAAACTTCATTCGCGACGAATTAAAAACTCTCATGTGAGAGAAATGTCAAAATCGACGAATATTCGTCCATTCGTTGGTCGTTGGTCGTGCTCATGTGAAAAGTGCTTTAGTTGAAAGCAGTAAGAATAGCTTATCACCTATTCACAAATCTTATGCAATGAAAATTGGCAACAGAAGTAACAAGTTGACGGTCTTTTTATTTAGTCTCTACTTAAATCACTTATTTTCAGCATTTTGGAAATGTGAGTAATGTAAAGAAAATAAACAACGAGTACACACAAATAAAATAGGAATGGAAAAAAGAGATGAGTATATAAAAATGTTTTCAATGTTCCATGTTTACATTCTGTAACTCTCGTTTTCAATGTTCCTGAAACTCTCGCATCGACAAAATTAAGTCGATAAACTCTGGAAATTGAAACAAATCTGAGTTTTTTTTTGCATTTTTCAACTTTCTGAGCGAAAATTAAACGCATAAACGAAGCTAATAATAAAAATAATAGTTGTAGTTTGTAGTGCTTTCAGAGTCTTATGTTTCAAAGGTGGTCGCCATTTTTCAAAGGTGGTGAGGAGAGAGAAAAGAGAGAAAAGTTTATTCTCTCTCGTGGTGAGTATGCACACAAACTTGCATAAGTATTTGTTCCCCACATTTTTTTTATATTGAGTTAATACATATGCAAGTTGGTGGCCAAATCACAGCTTGTAGGCAAAAAGAGAGCAACCCTCGAAGTTGGTTCTCTCTATTAGTTCTTTCTCGATGGTTGTGAGCACAACGTTGTGGGCACAACACGGATAGACAGGCACTTAGCGCGTTGTATATAGGAACGATTCATATACATACAGATACAACGAACTATTTTGGTTTTCGGGCCGGGAGGACTCGAAACAGCAAAGACGTGTTTAATAACCTGAACATTGTCATTGAACCGCATGTAAATGTAGAGAACGAAGTTCATTGAGAGGATTTTGTCCATAAGGATAAGCATGTGTTAGTTGTCCCGTGCATTTCTTATGGGAAAAAGCCATTACGAATGTAGTTGTTATGGAATTTGTGCCCATATTGCTCAACAGCGGGGGAAAAAACGATGAGGTGAACTGAGCCGTTCAAAAAAGAGATCCGTTGAATTAAAAAATTGAAAAATTAATGCAATAATTTAAGAAAAAATTATTTTATGGTTCCTTTTCAGTGTAAACTGTGCTAAAAATAATATTTTTCTGCTTTTGGCATACAACTTCTATGATTTTGATGAAAATTTTTGATAAAAACAGAACAAATCATGAAGAAAGTATAGGCGCACCCTAGAACTGCAATGCGAACATGGTCCAATTTGAGCTGGTTCCCAGTTTTGACAGATCAACAGCGAGGTAAGTATTTTGACAACGAAAATAAAAAAGAAAACAAAATACAATTTTTGCGATTTCAATTAATGAAAGTGAAAATTAATGAAAACAAAAGCGAACAATATTTTGCAGTTCAAAATACAAATCATAACAAAACTAATATATTTTCTATTTGGAGAACTTTTATCTTTAATTTTTTGGATAAGGATTTTAAGGCTTGTACTCGTATAGTTAAATACTTAAAAAAATGCTACAAAGTAAATTACAAATATTTTATTTTTTTTCAGGAATATTTATTGTTGGTGCTAAGCGCACAGCTTTTGGAACATTCGGTGGAGCTCTTAAAAATGTCCATCAAACGCAATTGCAAACAACTGCAGCCAAGGCTGCTCTTGAGTCATCTGGTTAAAAGGGAGACCAAGTTGATACCACAGTTATTGGAAATGTTCTTTCTGTGAGTTCTCATATGTTTAACAAATCCAAGTAATTCTTCCTACTTCTAACTTCTCTTTATTTTTTTTAGATTTCTTCATCAGATGGTATTTTTATTCCCCGTCATGTTGCTCTGCACTGCGGAGTATCAATTGAAAAACCAGATCAGGTGTTAATCGGCTGTGTGGTTCTGGTTTTCAAGCAGTGATCAATGGTGTTCAGACCTTCAAGATGGTCTGTGGGTTGGACTTACCGATACTTACTGCAAATTGCCAATGGCACTCACAGCTGAAAATTTGGCTGAAAAGTATAAAATCGCAAAAGATCGAGTTGATGAATTTGCTTTGAGGTCTCAAGTAAACTGGAAGAAGGCTCAAGACGATGGCTTCTTTAAGTCGGAAATCACACCATTTAAGATTAAGGTCAAGGGCAAGGAAATCGACTTTGTCGTCGATGAACATCCAAGGTGAGATCTGATCTTGGAAATATAATTGATTAAAAATTTAAATTTCATGTGAACCTATTTTTCAGACCCCAAACAACAATTGAAGGTCTGAACAAACCTCCCTCTATTTTCAAGAAGAATGGAATGGTTACAGCTGGAACAGCTTCTGTAAGTTGCATAAAATGTATGAAATTCCTATAAAAAGCTATAATGATTTAATTTTAAAGGGTATTTGTGATGGTGCTGCAGCTGTTGTATTGGCATCTGAAGATGCTGTCAAAGAATATAATTTGAAGCCACTGGCACGTTTTGTCGGTTATTCTTATGTTGGAGTGCAACCAGAAATCATGGTAATCGGTCCAGTGCCAGCAATTCAGAATGTACTTAAAGCAACTGGACTTAAATTGGAAGATATGGATTTAGTTGAAGTGAGGTACAATTTTAATAATTTAAAAAACCCAAAAGTTAAAAATACGTATCATTTTTGTTTTTATTTTAATAGATCAATCAAGCCTTCAGTGCACAAACATTAGCCTGTATGGATGCCTTAAAACTCGATATTAATAAATTGAATTTTAATGGTGGAGCAATTGCTCTAGGACATCCTTTGGCTGCTAGTGGAGCTCGTATAACCGGTCATTTGGCTCATGAATTACAGTGATAATTTAATAAATTAATTCTTCTAAAAACTTAAATATGATTAACAAAAATCCGTTTTACAGACGCGAAAACCTTAAGTGTATTGGAAAAATTAGGTTAACCTTAAGTTAACCTTAAGTATGCCGTAGGATCAGCTTGCATTGGCGGAGGACAAGGAATTGCTATTTTGTTAGAACGGTGTTAGTAATTCTAGAAATGAATGTTTCTTTGAAATAATGGATTATATTGAGCATTTATTTTTGTACACATTTAATTTTTTCATACAAACTAGAAAAAACTAAGAACTGATTTCGATTTATAAAATAAAATATAAGATATTCAAAAAAAAAAAATTAACTGATCTTGGATTTTAATAAAGTAAGTTGTTTGACTGGTTTTTAGATTCCACATTAGAGGAGCTGAACCGAGTTTTAAGAATTAGCATAGTTTTGAAAATTCATAGATCTATTTGACATTGCATTGAGAATACAGTTGCAGGGAGTTCATAATATGGATATTTAGTAAGTTAATTTTGTCGTTTTTTAAATCTGGTTGTTGCTAAAAATAAATTTTGTTAATTTAGTTGTGATTCCATAATAGTAAACTTAGTTTTATTCGAAAACAAAACATTAAAAATGTCTTTTGTTTCGTAAATATGAAGTCAACTGAACAAATACTATTATAGATTGAATCAAGTTAAACTTGTAAGTCGAGTTTATAAAGTTTGAAAAAAAAAGTAATTGTATTTGTTAAGTTAGAATAGTCAAAATTCATCAAAAGGAGAAGAAAATAATTGGTTTTGACTGAAATCTAAAACACAATTAGCTCAGATGAAAACTCCATGAAATCGGAAGAAACTCAACCGTGATCGAGGTTGAGTTTCTTCCGATTTTCATTTCCGAACTTCATTATTTACTCCATTTGGAAAATATATGTCAGAGAAGATATAAATGCATTTCATAGAAAAATGTCCAATTTTGAAAGAGATAAGAAGAACATTTTTTTGCATGAATGAGATCCTTCATCATAAAGAATATACATATATTAATAGGATATCTATATCCATGACGATGATCTTATATTATTCGGAGTCAAATATGTATATCGGTCGTATGTGGTCAGTTTTATAGTAAAGATTAGGTCCGTAGAATGCAAATATTTTAAGAAGAACGTAGAAACTCTTGAATCACATAATTTTTGTAGATTATTTTAATTGTTTTGCTCTTCAGTTTAAAATTATATTTATAAAAACTGCAATTCATAACTTTTGTTTAATAATTTTCATTTTTCCTTGGTTAGACAACAATGCAATGTTTATACTCATATCTTGTTTCTTATATCTAAACTTTTGAAAATTGTAATTAAAAACCATGAAATAAAAATAAATTGAGTTTTAAACTTTCTAAGGGTATTTGTTTGAAAAATAAATGGAAAGTTCTATTTGATTATGCAATTTAATTTGGAATCAGCCCAATCACGAATTCCATCATAGTCAGAAACTTTATCCAGACAAAAATGGCACTAAATCCGGTTCGTATTGCAAAATTATATGAATTTTTCCACGAATATCGTATTTGGTGATTGTTTTTCGGAAAAAGTAAGTGTTTCTAATTACGATGTAATTCGTGATAGGGCTAATTATTACATTGCATTAATTTGTTTTGAGTTGTAACTTTTGTTTGTATTTTTCGTCTCAAAAACAATTCCACAACCGGAACCTCGTTGTTCCGCCCCCCCCCCCGAGTTTGTGGAATACATAAGACATCTGGACAATGTGTTCTTAGAAGGCATCGGAATTATCAAAAGCCAACCGGTCTGATTCCGCCTCCTTTGCCCTAGACCACCACTAGCAATCTAAGAAGATTTCCTTATGGCCGCAGTGCTAGACATAGAGAACTGCCAGCACATATAACGCCTCATTATATTGAGGTTTGCATCCAACACGTGAAGTTAAACTGCCAGTCCGGGCGCTCAACCCTATAATTACTGAAATAATAAACATATAAGGCTTTTCGAGGCTAGCTTTTTTTTAAAAAAATTTGCGATGATTTCCCAAAATATCTTTTTCTTCCTTTTACGAACCTTTTATTACGAATTTGTACCCTTAGGTTAAAACATAAGTTCTTGTAGCATATTGAAAAATTACAAAATAATTTGTATAAATGGTGTTTATGAGTTTGAGCATATATACGTAGCTAAAATCGAAGTTCAGATTCGTAATCAGCATCAAAAATTAACTCTTTAAGGAACTATTCAAAACCATAAAAGAATTACAGTCAAGATATTTCAAAACATTAGGTAGAATCAAATGAAAACACATGAGTCTTCTCATAACTAATATACTTAGTTAGACAGATGTCAAATTCCAGCCCTATACTTTTGAAACCGCAAATGATCTAGACTTTAACACTTATTTTTCTTCAAACGTTTAGCAAATGCTCTACCGAATCACCAATCACGCCTCCCAGTCTGCTTTTTCTCTTTTTTAAGCCTCCCCAATACAAAAATCAGTGATAAAATAGCTTTAACGTGATGCGCTTTGCGTTTTTAAGCGATGATTTGATTTATTTATATTAAGAAAGAAAAAGATTGAAATTAAAAATCTACAATTCAATTAATCTTATAACATAAATATGGAAAATGATGTACCTACATACGTTTATAAATCAAATGAAATTCTTATCAAATATATTTTTCTTTTCTTTGTACTACAAAACTATGGATCTATACAATAATTTATATATATATTTATTCTTATGGTGTTAAAAAGTCATTAGATGAGTCATTTTCGTCATTGGGTTCGACTTTTGTTACATCCTTGTCCTTTCTTAAGCCTAGTACATACTTGTGAACCATCTCGTGAACCCATACAAATTTCGGTTTTTGGTTCACCCGTGAACGTGCTCGTGAAGCTGAGTGGAGAACAAAGTGGAGAGTTTTCGTTCACGGGCAATTCACGTGCAAAATGCACGGGAACTGTTGGTGAAGCTTTGACATTTGGTTACAAAAAAAAGGACAGTTTTCAATTTGTACTGATTCCTCATTTAAAGTTTGTGGCTGCTTTGCGTGTGGTTTTAAAAAAAAAGTTAAAATGCATTTATATGAAATAGAATACAAATGTTCACAACGTGTATTCACAAGTGTGTACCAGTGAGCAATTTCAAAAGTTCACTTTCTCCACCGGCGAACGTTCACTTCACGAGGAAGTATGTACTAGGCTTTAACGTGAACTGCCAAAAAATGTCTACGAAGTGAACTCTTATCATTACAACCAGGACACGAAAACAACATTCCTTTATGTGTCAGGAGATTTCTACTCAATCCGGATGGGTAAAGAAAACTCTACAAAAGAAAAAATCAATTTAGAAAAACATACTGATCACAGGTGTAGGGTTTTTCGCCAGTATGAATGCGAATGTGACGGTCCAGGGAGCTCTTGCAAGAGAAGAACTTCTCACAGTAGTCGCAACAATACTCCCGACCTCCCTTGTGCGCGGAACGATGACGAAGCAGGGAGTTAGCTCGGGTAAATGACTGTACATCCAAATATTCAATTGTTTCGTCTCTCTTCCTGTCCATAGATATACTCACTTGAACATTGCCTATACCAACATCTTGATCGACATATTTTGAATCAGAGCTGTTATCGAGTTGGTTTAAATGGATGTCATCTTCATCCTGGTCGTCCCTCCTTTCGTACTTCAGATATTGAATGTCTCCATTTTCTTTGACTGAAAGTACAAAAGAAATTAAGTTGTCAACCAAACTCCTCAAGCCCCACCATGAACTCACTTTGATAGGATTCGATCTCACAATCTTGTTCAGTCTGCCCAACGTCGGTATTGGAATCCTCGAAGTCTGCCAAGAAGATGAATTCAACCATCTCCTTGGCCTCGTTGTTGGCCTTCCTCTTCCTCACACATGTTCTCCACCATTTCAATCCCATCATCAACGCTCCCAATGTGAATTATTTCATGATTTCGATGATCTGAGTTTCTGAGTTTTCCTCGACACCATTGTCGCCGCTGTAGAACACAGTTTGGTTTTGATCCTGTTCCTGCTCGCGTTAATTTTCCTGTTCGTGGGGAATCTAGTCAGAGGAAGTTATCTCATTTTCAGCATCTTCTTCTTGTCGAAGTTGTTTTTCATGTTGTTGCTGCAAATGCTGTTGCTGTTCTCGTCGCTGTATCTGGCCCAGAGAGACTGCCTTTGACTGGGGTGTTGATTGCATAAACACCCCAAACTCTTCGAACAATGGTCGAGTGTCTTCACGTCGCATTTATTCTCCCTACTCTTCAAGCCATTTCTGGTTCTTTTCATCCTCTTCGGCTTTCTTGCGAGCATCTATGGCTTCGATAAACTTCATCGATTCTTCACACTGAAGTTTCTCTTCACCCTCGTCGTCGTCTTCATCGCTGGATTTAAGAAAGACACGGCTCTTCTTCCCAGCATTTAGCAAGCGGATGTGCTTCCGCAGCTTTCCATCAGATATTTGACACTTTTTCCGAAAATAATAAGAAACCTCCAATCTCCAAGCAATTAAAATGAAAACACAGGCTATAAATAAATCGATTATTAGTGCACCTCCCTCACTGCAATTTTACTTACTTTTTATTCAATGAAGTGAACTTGCAATATTTTCTTCATTATAAGGAATTTTGTTCTGAAAAATATCAAATTATATTAAATATCAAAAGAATTAACAAAAACTTACTCTTCAAATCCGACATCCATTGTTTTGTTTTGCAAAATTGACTGTCGTTTTTGACAGGTCACAAAAATTCCATAAGTTTCTATTTTAGCCCAATCCTTCATTTTGTTTTTTTTTCCCCACTCACATGTATTCACCGATAGCGAATATGAGAGAGTTCACCTCGAATTTGAGGGAGTTCACCTCGAAATAAATTTGAGGGTGTTTTAGGTAGGACGGGTACCAGTCGGGACTCTGGATAATATATTTCCTCTATGATTACAGCAGCCAGTGATCACTATCACTAGTTTGGAGGATAGTTACCGATTTTGTCAGTCTGATATTGTACTGTTCCCAAAAAAGATTTTGTAGCTCTAGCCGCTTAAGTCGCAATCATATACATCTTGTTTCCCTTGAGTGAGAGAGATGTATTGAGTAAAGTCGGGCTGGCGTTTTTTTACGATATTGTAATTAATATGAGTCAATTTATTATTTTGGTTTAGCCTGGTTTCAATAGCCATACACACATCGGAACTGAAGTTTTTCAACAATGGGAACATCAGGTTTGTTCTTCAATCCTAATCAGTGAATAACCCTTTTTAGGACCCTAACGCGCGTCTCTGGGAGCGCGACCATTATGGTCAATATTGCGTGGGCCAGGCAACAAAGAGAAGAGAAGATCTTCTGTTTTTCCTAGCCAATTGGACCTTAGGCCAGCCCCTGTAACTATAAGTGCCCTTGGTTTCTATAAATGACACACTTCAGTTCGGTTAAATCCTCAACCCGCTTATTTTTCAGCTTGCACTTTTCCTTAATATGGATTTTAGAGCACTTGACGCAGCGAATCCACTGTTGCTTTCGGCATGGCCGAACCTCTATGTATTATAGAATGATGCCGTTACTTTTTATTGCCTCTCGGCGTACAGATAAATAGATAGAGGCGTGTAATATCCCCCAATCTTCCTTTGGGCGAAAATGGTAGGAGGAACATTGGAAGCCTATAACCCATTACCCAGGACTTCACGTAGTTATAGACTTGACCCCGATAAATTTGAGATTGTCATTGGGTTGTTGGTGGAGCTAAGCTGAAGGCGCCTCCTGTTCCTAATTTCATTTACAATTTTATCTATTTCCATGCTGGTATTTCTGATTCGCTGCAACTGCTGATTTAATACACTGTTGTTCGATAAACCATCTGATTCTGATGATTCTTCGTCTGTGAATCTCTATTCGTTTGTTTTAACTTTTTTCTTCTTTGTTAGTTTCTTGATAAACTCGAATATTCTTTCTGCATTCTGGAATTGACTTTCCTCTGAGGATATTTTGTCTTTTTAGTGTTAATTGTGATGGGACGGACATTATCAAATCGTTCGAAAATAGATACAAATCTTGCTGGACTAAGTTTTGTGTTATATTACAAAGGGAAAATCAACATGATGCCATTCGGTTTGTTGGCAGCTGCGTATAATTTATATAATTTATTTTATTTTATCTTATTTTTTTATTTTATTATTATAACTATTAGTGGTATTATTATTATTATTAGTGGTATAATTATTATTATTAGTGGTATTATTATTATTATTAGGTGTATTATTATTATTATTAGTGGTATTTTTATTATTAGTGGTATTATTATTATTAGTGGTATTATTATTATTATTAGTGGTATTATTATTATTAGTGGTATTATTATTATTAGTGGTATTATTATTATTATTAGTGGTATTATTATTACACTGGTCGACAAGGTTTTTCTACTGGCATTGAAATTGCACTTTTCCAAAGGGTTTTGGAGGCCTTTATTTAAATCCGACTTTAAAATTAATTTATCACATCAGGTTTTTCAGATATTACTTTTAAAAATGCGAAAAAACACGTATATTCGGCTTTTTGAGGCTGTCTAAATTTATTAAGTAGCTTTTTTTCAATCAAATCCGTGAATGTTTTCCAAATCTAAAATCCCTTTATTCAATATTAAATAGATATATTTATATTATTTCATATAATATTCGAAAAAAAACTTCAAAATTTGTTAGATATCACATGTCTAACAAAAAACTAAAAGAAACGCTTAACCACTGTTGCTAAAATAGTTTTCAACAGAAAAAGGCAAAACGGTTTGAAAGAAAGTTTGGTTCTTGTAACGAATCTGTTGTCTAAATAATTCTATTATAGCAAGTTTTTGAAATATATTAAAAAATGTAAAAATGATGTTGAAAACGGGTATTTTTAAAACTTGAGCAAATAGTTAAAATATGAGTTGGGATTCGAAATCAGCACTAAAAATGTAGTCCAAAACGTAATTTACAAAACTATTAAAGTATCAAATTCAAGTTTTTTTCGAGACTTCATATAGATTCAAATAAAGACTCATAAATAATGCGAATTTCCAGAAACTAAGTAAGATACTAAAATCCTTTGAATTGTATCCAAAAGAGAAAGGTTTGTACTTTTCAAAATCATCATACAATTATTGTTAAGAGATATTTTGAGTTTGAACTTAGGCTTAAAAAAACCGTTTTTTTTTGTTTTTAGCATTTTTAAAGGGGCATATTTTAAAAACTTGATGTGATAGAAAAATTTAAAGGTTAGATTCGAATATAGGACATCTTAATCCTTTTAAACAGTATTCCTTTGTTTGTGCAACATGAAAAAAACGCAATTTTGTCAACCAGTGTTATTATTAGTGGTATCTATTATTATTATTATTATTATTATTATTATTATTATTATTATTATTATTATTATTATTATTATTATTATTATTATTATTATTATTATTATTATTATTATTATTATTATTATTATTATTATTATAATTATTATTATTATTATTATTATTATAATTATTTTTATTATTACTATTATTATTATTATTATTTATATTATTATTATTATTGTTATCATTGTTATTATTATTATTATTATTA